>CM053507.1:105624457-105785874 GCA_028627145.1 Eidolon dupreanum
GAGATAGGTTTGCATCGTTTTCCTTCTTTAAACTCTGACATAGAAATAGGGATCCCCTCCAGGTGACAGAGATAACTCGATTCGTCATGCATGGAATTTAAAGTGAAGACATACCTGCAAAGTTAAAACTAATGACTCATGCACAACTTCTCTTAGTAATGAAATCATCTCCAGTTAAGGGATCTAGACTTGTACTGACCCACCACTTTTGAGCACAAGCTGTCATGTCACTCTTATTTTTACTTATTTATTATTCATTCTTTTTCATATGACTTATTGGAGAAAGAAGAAATTTGCTTATAATCTAAAAGAAATTCTGGAAGAACAAAGCACTAGAGTATATATCCTACTGTACCCACTATTACTGTTATAGAGAAGTAACTCCCTAGACTCTGAGTTCTTTGAGAGACTGAATCATTCAGAAGTAACTCAGAAGAAATAATTCATAAAGAAAAGCTGAAAATAATGCTGTTGTTTTTTTTTTTGGTTCTGCCTTTTCAGAACACTAGAATCTCTTTTCTGATTATCAAATATGGTCCAGATATTTATATACAAAACCAATAAAATGATTTAAAAAAAAAACAACTCAGAGCTTTAGGGAAAGTCCAAGAGATTTACTGAAAATGCTTAAACCCAAAATTTGAAATGAGAACTATGCCAATTCCTTACATACATAAAGAATAAGGGTGTATAATGCTTTCTGAAAGTTTCTATTCTCTGCATTAAAAACCTGGGAATGACCCTTAAATAGTTTAGCTGAGGGAACAGTATAGTCCAGCTGAAATGTTCCCCAGTATGACAGTCTTCAGCAGCCCATTCCTTAATTTTGAGCTCCAATTACAACTTATTTCTTCAATACTTAAAATATAAAATTTGAGGACTAGATATTTAACAAATTATTTTACAAAGGCTTTGTTTGCTTCACTTTAATATGCTTTTCAAAAAAAAAAAAAGCAGGATGTGAAGGAAACACTGCCTTTTCCTACTCACACCAAAAATTTTTTTCTGTGCTCTCTTTTGTCATAATTGGTACCTTTTGTGATCTGTGGTGGTAAGATGCATGCTTTGTACCCATTTTGGAGGAAAAGTCCCTTCTGCTTGGAGTCACTGACTTAAACTTAGGTCACAATATATAATCATCAGCACCATTTGCCACCCCACGGCAGAAGTAGCTCTAGAGGTAGCTTGGCATCATTATAGTTTATCATGGCAATTCCACATATATTCAGTTACAAAAAGATGAGAAAAACATTTCATAGAGGCCAAGGGGATCAAGAGGAATGTCAAATATTCAGAGATCATCAAAATATGATGCAAATGTGAAAAACAAAGTCAAGAAATCTTGGAGCTTTAAGGTTCTTCTCCAAAAAGTTAAACGTAATCTTTACAAAGAACCTACATTATGCCACATTCCATGAAACATATGAGAGAGACACAGGTATTATAATTCCTCCTACGGATTCCAAGAATCAGAGATGTGTCATGGTTGTAGTTGGTAATACCCTACTTTAATAGAACAGATTTGTTTAGTAGTGATCTATTTTTGTTTATTTATTTGCTTTCCCAGAATCTTTTTCCTTTATTTTGATAATAATAACTGTGTCTTCTCTTGGTGAACCACCACTCTCTCTTAGACCAATAGTTCAAGTGAGACAAGAATTTACAATCTGGTTCCAAGAATGCTCATACAACCTAGATATGACAATCAGAGCATGACATCTGCTGGCTAATGTACTGCTTGGTGAGACTTATACTAGAATTATCAGGAAAGAGATACTCTTTCTTTAAGGAATGCTTCAGAGTCATATTGATGACCATATGGAGAGAGCCTGCTGAGAAAATCTAAGGAGTGGGGAGAGAGTGAGATCTGAAAACATTATTTGGCCTAAAGCCAGATGTGATGAAAATTTTTTCAGCAGTAAATAAATTCCATTTATTTTATTTTTAACTTGAACATAGTTGGAGCTTTGTAACTTGAATCTGAAAGAATCACAGTGAGGATATGCTATGAGGCAAACGTAGTTATCTTCATTTAACTGCATCTTTGAAAGTTTAAATAAGTCACTCAAACCTATGAAACTAGGAAGTGGCTTAGACCAAATTAGAACTTTTAAAAAATCATAACTGTTAATTATACTCTCTTCAGGAACACATAGCTGCTATGTTATGAGAAGCTCTCCTCTATTTATTGACTGCTACCTACTTTTGATGTATACAGGGAATAACAGTTTTAATATTTTTATACTATAGCACTTTCACAATCATTAATGCATTTTGGTCCTCAGTCTCATTACTCTATTCGGTGTTAAACTAGAGATACTTGTCAGTAAAATAAGGCAAGAAAAGAAAAATGCAAGGCATAAAGTTGGGTAATAAAGAAGCAAAATTGTCATAATCATGTATGTAAAAAACTGTAATGAATTTAAAAATAGCTATTAATACTAATAATTAAGTTTGGGCAAAATTGCAAAAAAAAAAAAAAACAAAGACTTAACAGAAACTAGCTGTTTTCTACATATTAGCCACAAATAATCAGAGAATTACATTTAAAATGGTCACTTGCAGTCACATTCCAAAGCATAAAATACTTAGGATACATTTAATAAAATATACACAAAACCTGTACAATGAAAGCTACATTGCCAAAAGAAATTAAAGACCTTAATAAATGGAGAGATTTATCATGTCTATGGATTAAAAAACTAAATATTGTTATATCAATTTCTTTCAAATTGGTGTCTAGATTATAATCTCAAATACCCAGAAGACCTTTTTATATAGAAATTAATAAACTATTTCTAACATTCATTTAGAAATACATAGAATAGTCAAAATAATTGTTGAAAAGAACAAAGAATGTTGAGGACTTATACTACCTGTTTTCAAGACTTACCTTAAAACTATAGTAATTAAGAAATGTAGTATTGACATAAAAATAGATACACAGATCAACGAGACAGAATTGAGAGTTCAGATATAAACTTACACATATTTGACAAATTGTTTTTTGACAAAGGTGCTACAGTAATCTAATAAGCAAAGGATAGTCTTTTCAACAAATGTTATTGAAAAACCTGGTTATCTCTGTGGAAAAATAAACCATGATGCTTACCTCATAACTTATACAAAAATAACCTGAAATGAATCATGGTCTTAAGTATAAAAGTTAAAGCTGTAAAACTTGTAGGAGGAAACATAACCGAAAGCCTTCAAAACCTTGGGAAAACAAAGATTTCTTATAGATGACACAAAAATGGTAAACCATTAAAAAATGATAAATTAGACTTTGTCACAATTAAAAATGTCTGCTCTTTGAAAGACACCATTAGGTAAATGTAAAGATTAGTCACAGACTGGGAGAAAACATCTGCAATAACTAGAGCCCTAATACACATTAAAAACACTTTTCCCCCATTCTTTTTCAAAAGTTGTCAGGTCTTAGTACCTAAGCTTTGTGCTTTCCTTTTACTCTCCCTTTGAAAAGTAGTTAAGTACTATTTTATAAGAAAAGTTGAGAAGTGATATTTTAAAGGAATATCTTAAATAACTCACTGTTTTCAAAGGCCTCATTCAATTAAAAAAAAAAAAACTTTGCTAGATAGTATAAGGGTTGCACACATATTTCAGATAATTAGGTTCAAGTTTTGACACTAGTTAGAAAAACCCTAAGGACAGTATTGGCAAAGAAGGGATGCAACGTCCAATGGATCAACACAAATTTGAATGACCTGTACAGACAGTGGTAGGAGTCCAGATAAGCATGATTCTGCTTCTGGTAAAATAACAGGATGGAAAGGATGAGAGAAGACAAGCACATTCTGTAATTTCCAGGTACAACCTAGAGCTACTTTCGCAGGTACAGAACCCAGGACCTACGTATAACATCAGCCAAGATATTAACAATATTATACTTCTTACCGAACCTGGAAAGTGATTTTGCAACCAAGATTTGTTTTAATTTAGAAAAACTAATTTGGAACTTAATACTGAAAATATTAAGGAAAAAATCCAAATTTTGCCATTGTTTAATGAATTTTTCAGAAAGCATTAAGTGTGGTAATTAAAAAATTCAATCTAGAACATAACTTTTCCTTGCTGAAAATCTTTTGATAACTTTAAGACAATTGCCTCAATCCATAGTTGGACCTATAACACTCTGTATGAACTGGTACCTGCTTATTTCACTGTGCTCATCTCACAGACCCTCTTTCTCTTGATCTCTGCCCTTCAAACTATAGCACCTTTTTTTTTTTTTTCCAGTTCTTCAAATGAGTTACACTTCCTTTGCCTCGGAGAGAACTAACATTCTGTTGCTTGCATTTAGTGAGTTTTCCATTCCTCATATCTCTACCAATTTAACTTCCAGTTATCCTTTAGATCTCAACTTACTGTCTCTTCCTTAGTGAATCTTGGGGTATAACATATTGTACATGCTCAAGAAATATGTGAATGAATGAATGAACAAATGAATGAATTTTGTCCAGAATCTCTAGTTTCGATCAAGTCTTCCTGTTATTTGTTCTCCATGTATTCTATTGTTTTTCTTTACATAATGATCACAATAGTAAATACACAATCAAATGTGAAATTAGCTGTTTAATGTCTATACCACTGCTAGATGATAAGCTCCATGAGAGTAGAGCTCATGCCTGCTATGTATTATTTACCACATTATCATCAGTTTAAATAAATATTTGTTCCATGAAAATATACCAATCATAGGATAAAGGTAAAGCTTTCATAATAAAAGCTCAATTGATATATAGTCACAATTTGGCAAAGCTGGAAAAAGTTCAACTATTCAGACATTCGCTAACTGTTATTTTACCAATGGCAGAACATCTAGTAAATTTTTAACTTAATTTTTAAAACAACTTATTATCTTCAAGGATAAAGTTTGTAGTGAGAATAGTTATCTGAACCTAATGATAACACAGAAATCTGGTTGGTTAACTAGAGCAGTATGAATCACTAATGAGAATGGTCATGTCAGGACTTTTTTTTCTACCCTGACATATTCAACACCCTTTATAAAATGGGTCATTAAATGAGGACTTTTACATTTGACTGAAGCCTCATAAGTGAGAATAATAGGACAATATAGGTACTAGACATATTTACAGAACTTGTTATAAGATTACGAAACAGGTTCTGTGACCCTTACCCTTTAATCTCCAGCCTATGTGTAAGAAAAGACCAGAAACTGGTGGGAGAGTTTTGAAGTTTGTGAAGTTTGTATGTTTTTTTTTTTAAGTTATTATACTATGTATTTCCTCTCTCAAGCAAAATGAAAGAATCTTAGAAACATGCATAGAGTGAGAATGCTGGCTTGAGAAGAGCCTGACATCTGACCCTCTTGGTAGAAACCTGTTAAACTGAAGAAACCTGTAGACCTGTGTCATGTAGAACGGAATTGATAGAGAGAGTGTTGTTAGGGGACATTGATCTATTTGCCACAGAGTTTGAGGGTGGGGTAGAAAAAAAAAAAAGATACTATTGCCTAGAAGGTCTAAATAAATGTGTTTGCCTGGAGTAACCTGAGACAGAACAATAGAGTAAAAGGGCCACAATGGGAACAGTCAGGGCTTAGAGAATTGAGGGAGCAAAGATACTTTCATGCATGCTTCTGAGAGTAGCCATGTTGTAGCCCACCCTTGTGAATATCCCACTCCAAGAAGATAGCCTGCTCAGATAATGTGGCACTAGAAGAAAAGTATTGGCCTGCTTTCTCTTTAAAACAAAAGCTGGAGGCAAGTGAAAAATGATCAACTGGAGAGTTAATCATGGGGCCAGGTATGATTAAAGCAGTATCAGGGATTCCACTTTTAAAGTGGGTTGAGTGATGAACTTATAAAAGCACTCCAAGGAGAGAAACAGCATTTGGGCATTTGCCCCAGAGAAAGAACTAATGCCAGATGTCAACAGCACTAGTCCAGTGACCTTTTTTTTCCCTTTTCCCCTTCCTCCCTCTGCCCCTGACCTAGAGTTAAAAAGAAGCAGCTTGATGAGTGGGAGAACTTAAAAAAAAAAAGTCTATAAAAAGTATGAGAAGAGGCCACAGCCCACAAGTGAGCCTGTATGAGACCTAAGATGAGAGGAGAAATGCTTTGAGTTAGATATTGAAGTTTTGTATTAGATTGACTACCCTTTCATAAACTGAAAAGCTTAATTTTAATTCATGAAATTGACTGAGAAAACTATTAGCTCTTTCCACTATAGCATACACAAGTGTTGAATGAAGTTCTTGATTGAGCTTGATTCGATAGCACCTTACTCGATATGTACAGTTACATAAGCCAACTACATGTTACCGAAGAACTTTCAAACTTCCAGATAGGATGTGGGATAGAATCCACTCTGGTAAAAGGGGCAAGAGAAATATACAACTTTCAGAGAAACAGAAAGGTCCAATTCCCAGTATCAGCTGTGCAAGAGCAGCCAGTGTCTGTTCTCAACAGTGTTCGTACTGTATTTTTCCCACTGGAACAGTTCTAGAGAATTATTCCTGGCTACCTAGCCTCTAAGTGTAGTGATTTGATCATCCCAGAGAGACTGAACTATCTAACATACTTTAATTCATTTATTTTCTGCTTATACTGAAAGGAGTAGGTTTCCACTGCTTGCCACAAAGAATTCTGATAAACACAGAGGGAAATGCAAAGATCATGTAGATATCTGTCCTATATTTAGGAAGAAATATATTTTGAATTATATGTTTTATATATATAATTATATATATATATGTATGTATGTGTGATATTTTTGTATATATATATATACATATATATATAAATGTATGTATAATTTCCTTAGCAAGAGGCTTAAAGGGGGAAATGATTAAAGAGGACTTAGTAGACCCCTGAAACCAATTTAATAATAACTATAAAGAAAATGGAAAGGAAACAATGATTGAACATTGGAAAAGATGTATAGATACCTGGCTATTATGAGAGATTGAACCGAATTGATAAAAAGAATATAGCTTTCCCCTCGAACATATTGAAATGATAGATAAGAAAAAAAAATTAAAATTTTATGTGCAGACCTCGAAAAAAGAAAAGGAAGAAAGAAAGGATGGAAGGCTGGTTTTCAGATCAACTATCATGGTACTGCAGTGCTTGTGTCCAAGTAATCCTTATTTTACTTAAATAATGGCCCCAAAGGACAAGAGTGGTGATGCTAGCTGGTCAGATATACGAAAGAGAAGTTGTAAAGTACTCTCTTTAAGTGAAAAGGTGAAAGTTCTCCACTTAGTAAGGAAAGAAAAAAATCACATGAAATTGTGAAGAAGGAAAAAGAAATTCATGCTCATTTGCTATTGCACCTCACACTGCAAAAGTTACCATCACAGTGCATGATAAATGCTTATTTAAAATGTAAAATGCATTAAATTTGTAGGTGGAAAACATGAATAGAATGTGTGTGTGTGTGTGTGTGTGTGTGTGTGTGTGTGTGCGTGGCTCGGTACTATCTGCAGTTTCAGGCACCACTGGGGATCTTGGAACATATCCCCCTCCCTCCAACCCAGATAAGAAAGGTTACTGTATAAAGACTGAAGAGTTTAGCAGTTGCATCTATCCAAGAGCGGAAAGGGCTAGGAGTTCTACGTTCATGCAGAGACTTGAGAACCAATTACAAGGGATAATTTTGAAGAATTTTATACATTGGATAGGAGGCTAACCTGAACTACTTCAGAGAAAATGTAAGTATGCAAAGAAGAATAAAACTAATGGAGATAGCTCATGAAAAAGATTGGAGTAACCACTGGGCTCTGGGTACAGGAAGAAAGGAAGGTTAATTAAGAATCGTTGCTTTGGAGTTGCTAGAGTTGAAAATATGCTGATAAAAATTGATTAAATCAAGAAGAGCTTCTATATAAAGGAAAAAGTTTTTAAATGCAATAATTCAATTAGCAAGTACCAAACCAAAAAATATGACTAATAAAAAGGTACCATGACAAACAAAACTGAGATCATGTAAATTCTTGTGCTAGTGATTACAATCTGGCTCCACAATTTAAAATTTTTGATCGGCATTACAATTAGAGATGGCAAAACTGGAGTTCATTGCACTTAGATAATTCATATAATATCAGTATATCTCATAAGCCTTATAACTACTTTTAGGTCTTGTGAGAATAAAACTACTTTGTTCACTATGCCATAAATGAATAGTTTGATCTATACCCAAAGTGACCATGTATATTTTTGTGCAAGGTGGGACCTTTTGTTAGTAAAATAGCCTATTATTAATAATAATGCTGGGGAAACCTAGTGGATGTTTTTCACCCAGGATTGTGTTCTGAATCCCAATGGGACAATCCAGGAGATGAGGCAGGTTCTGAACGAAATACAGCTGCATCTACAATATCACTCTTTTTTGACACCCATCCTCTAAGCTACTCAAATGTACCTGGAAGCAACACAATAGGTCTTATATATTTCAGATTCGGATACATTTGTTCTTTTGAATTGCAAAAGCTGCATCATCCTTCTTCTTTAACTGCCCGAAACTTACCCTCTTATCCTTCCCTTGCTTTTTATGTCATTTGCCACAATCATTTTGAAACATTCTCCTTCATCGCCTGCCAGCTGGAACTGTCCTTCAATGTGTAACCCCTCAGACCTCTACTTCTTTATGAAACACATTGCATAGTATAATTAAAATGGGTTCTGTTCCGCTGTATGTTGTCTAACATTTTGCTTTGTGCCTGAGAGAGCTGTTTATTTTAGCGGCCACAGAATCTCTGGGAATTGGTAGCTCCGAATGAGGGTCAGTAGGCAGCATGAAGAACAGATGACAGCCTGTAATACCTCCTTCGCATTTCTGTAAAGAGATTTGACATTTACAAAGTACTGCATGTTGCCTTTCCCCATAAATCTCTGAAGACTTCATAAAAATAAAAGGCTTAATGATTATTCCTTCACATTTGATATGCTTTTAAAAGTGCAAGATAAGCTATTCTTGATTGAACTGAAAGATCAAGCCTTACCATTGCAGGTCTGGTGGAACCATCTCTAAGAATGTCTGAATGCATGAATAACACATGTCAGAGAATCTATTCCTAGAAGCTGCAATGTCAATTCTAGAGCTGACAACTGGTGTTCAGGGCAGGTCTTTGTTCGGAAGAATCAATATACCTCTTCCTACAGTATTTTTTAATTTAGATCTGGTAGAATCAGGTAGCATTAAACTACTTAAGAGTTAATTAGTCTTCCATTTTCTCTGTTAGTGAAAGAAAATTTGAAAGCACTCTAAGTCCATCCTTAAATAACAGAAATAAATTTCCTTTAATGATAGATAATACCTTAAACTAAAGAGTCAAACAAATCTCAAAAGTTAATCTATACTGAGATCTTTTAAATTGCATATAAAAACTTGCATGCATTAATAAGAAATGACTTAACTTTATTAATACCATTTTATTTTTAATTTTCTGGTATAAATATAGATGACCAAAAAAGACATTTTCTGTAATATTTCCTTCATGCAAAATTTAGAGAAGTACTTAGATTAACTAATCTTTTCTATGGTAAATAATTTAAGTGGGAAAAATTTAATCAATAAAAAGTAAAAGGAGCTTTAGTCACATTTTAAAGTAAAATACAAGGACAATTGTGATGTGAATCAAGTCCCATATCTCCCTCAGGGTCACTTACAAAGTATGGAAACCTGGCTAAATAAATCAGTGCTGAATTTGGTAGGACAGGGGAGAAAGGACTGCCTGTGCATGAGTGGGAGAAATAGCTATTTCCAAACTACATTCATCCACAGTGGATATTGCCACAAAGTTTAAGGGAAAGAAAGGTGACTCCTTAACCCTGCTTCCATTCTCAAGCCATCTCCATCTAAACAACTTTCAGTACAGTTGGGGGCCAGGAAAAAATTGAAGAATATAAGCATTCTTCTTTTTTTAAAAAATGGCTCGATAATAATACTTCCTAAGTCACATTTTCTATTGTTACACTCCCCAAAATCTCATGAAATTTCTGAACTTTTATAAATACTGCGAATTATATCCTACGTATAAAAAAAAGATTAAATATACAGTTTAGAATAAAAATAGCATAAACACCTATATATTTGCCACACAGATGAAGAAATAGAATGCTACCTATATCTAGATTCTTTCTACATATCTCTGCATGATTGCTTTGTATCTCTTCTGCTCAGCACTGCCCTGATTTTTTTAGTCTCACCATGTAAAATATACGGCTTACTTCTTTTTAAATTTTCTATTAGTAGACTCCTGATGTACACATTGTTTTGTGGCTTTTTTCATGTTTTTGTGATTCATCCGTGTCGATACTTGCGCCTATAATTTATTTTTATTGCTGTATATTATACACTTGAATGATATATCACAATTTGTTTATCCATTCTATTATTAGCAGTTATTTGTAATGTTTCTAGTTTCTAAAATTGAATTCCTTTTTCCATCAACTTTTTTTTTAAATGTCAAAAGTCCCCAAAAGTTGCAAAAAAGTACAATATACCCTTTACTTAAGTTAATCAAGTTCTTAACATTTAGCCACTCTCTCTCTTTCTCCATACTAAAAGTAATGGAATACTAAAAAATCTGTGCTTGAAGGTAAATTTATAGCTTATAGATTTCACCAAGAATTTTAGTAGGTGGTCATATACCATTAGTCTCTTTTAATCTGAATAATTTTTCAGCCTTTTGGAGAATGTCTCACAATTTTGATTTGGATGATAGATTCCTCATGATTACATTTAAGTTAAAAATCTTTGCAAGAAAAGTTACAAATATGATGCTGTGTTCCGCCTGGGGTATCATATAAATAGGCATATTTTATCAGTTTATCCCATTATTAGTTATGTTCATTTTGGTTCTTTGGTTAAGATGATGACCACCTGATTTTTCTACTTTAAGAGTACCTCCACAGTTCACAATTAATAAATAATATTAATAATAGAGACTCTGTAAGTATCTTGTTCCCCAACAACATTTTACTCAATGCTTTTAGCATACATTGATGATGTCTGCTTTATTCAATCACTGCCATGCTGTTTGTAAAATGGTGATTTTTAAATTTCTATCATTACCTCTGCATTTTAGTAGTTGCCATTCTTCTGTAAAAAAAAAAGAGCATTTCCCTTTTCCATCCTAACACTTTTAAATTCATTTAATAGGTATAACATTCACATATTAATCAAAATAAAACTGTCATAACTACAAAATATTCTACAGAGTAAAACTGAGGCAATTTAGATTAAGAACCTCTAAGGTAGAATAGGATATTTCTTAAAGGTAAAAAAATAAATTCACTGGGAATATTTAATAATTATAAATGTGTGTGTGTACATAATAACATAGTCTCAAAATACATAATACCAAAACTCATAAGAAGAAGTACAGAAATCCACAATACTGTGGATAATTAATAGAACAATCAGACAAAATATCAGTAAAAATGAAGATCTGCAAACACCATAACAAATTTGGTTTAATTTAATCCACTAAATCTAATGTGACCTAATATACTAATCAACTGTAGAATACATTATTTTGAAGTTCACTTAAAACATTTACCAAAACTGGGTAATACACTGAGCCATAATTCAACAAATCCCCCCCCCCAAAAAAAAAACAAAAAATAAAAAAAACCAACTCAGTAAACATCAAAGGACTGAAATTGTACAGCTTGTATTATCTGATCACAATGGAGTTAAGTCAGATATAAATGACCTAGATATAACTGGGAATTTCTGAAATGTTCAAAGTTTTAAAAATCACTCTTAAATAACCCATTAGCCTAGAAAATTATATATTATAAAATAAGAAAGCCTGAAAATCAATAAGCTGCATATTCATCTCAAGAATTTAGAAAAGAATAGTGAAAAAATCCTACATAAAATTTAAAAATAGAAAATAATAAAGGTAAGAACTGCAATGCATAAAAACGATATGGAGGTTTCTCAAAAAATTAAGAGTAGCATTACCATATGACCCATCAATCCCTCTTCTGGGTATATACCCCCCAAAACTTGAAAACATTTATCTATAAAGATATTTACACCCAATGTTCACTGTAGCATTATTCATGGTGGCCAAGATTTAAAAATAACTGAAGTGACCTTTGATAAATGATTGGATAAAGAAGATGTGGAACATATATACAATGTAATTTTATTCATCTATAAGAAAAGATGAAATACTGCAACTTGCAACAACATGGATGAATCTTGAGATAATTGTGCTAAATGAAATAAGTCAGACAGAAAGGGTTGAGAATCATATGATTTCATTCATATATGGGTTATAAAACTGAAAGTAACAAATAAGCAAGAAAAGCAAATAAAAACTCATAGACACAGACAACAGTTTAGTGGTTATCAGCGGAAAGGGGGGCAGGAGAAAGAGAGGTAGATAGGGTAAAGTGAGTCAAATATAAAGTGACAGGAGATTTGACTTTGAGTGGTGAACACACAATGCAATATATAGATGATATGTTCTTGAATTATACATTTGAAACCTACATAATTTTATTAACCAATGTCACCTCCATAGATTTAATAAAAAAGAGAAAAAGAAATAGAAATCAAAGAGAAAAGCAGCAAAGTTCAATGTTCATTCTTTTAAATGACAGTTAAAATTTGTATAACCTTAGCAACACAGAAAAGTATACAAATGGCTATGCTTCAGATACTAAAAAAAGGAAATTTGAATAACTTTATATGTAAATAGGTGAAAATGTATACAAAAATGGAAAAATTCTTAGAAATACAGATTATGAAATTAAATACACAAAAAAATCAGAAAATTAAATAGTAGATGATAGATGATAGATAGAAAAACAGATAAATAGAGATAGAGATAGATGATAAATAGATGATAGATGGATTTTTTTTTTTTTTTGGAGGATGCTCTCGACAAAGAGAAATGAAAAGCTAAGGCAGATTAGAAAAAGGCTATATGAGACTGTGGTCTCAATTGAGACTTCCTTCAATTGGATCCGACAGAGAAGTTGTGACACAGAAATTATACCATATAGTCTCACTCTGAGGTAAGGAGGGGCTGACCATTTGTACCCATGTCACTTAGTTATCAGCCAAGGTCTGTCCCAAAGGGAATGGCATTGGAGTGTACTCTACCAGGCAAGGTGGCTTACATTGAGCTGTGAGCAATCCACTGGCAACTATAAACAGTGACCAGTCAATCACAACTGGTGAGGAATGGGTACACCGGCCAGTACAGGGGATCTGAGTGAGGCATCAACCTGTCCACTATAGTCCTTGCACTATTCAGATTCATTTGTTTATCACAATAAGTTCACCCTATATAGTGAGAGGTTCTTCAGGATTCTAATTGATGACAATTTCTGGAAATATTACAAGAGACTTAACAGGTCAAATTAGAGTTCCACTGCTATAGTTGGTCCTGAGGTCATAACTTATAATCATCATCTTCTTCTTCTGCCCCCTGTTCTAGGATTCCCTGAACTTTGCTTCCATTTCTGTTGATCTAGACATCTTGATATACAGATTGACCTAGATCAGTGATACCCCAAGGGAATTTGGCAATCTCTAGAGACATTTTTGCTTGTTGAAACTGGAGCAGGTGCTACTGTTATCTAGTGGGCAGAGGCTAGAGATGCTGCTAAACATCCTACAGTGCAAAGGACAGCTACCCTCAATGAATAATTATCTGACCTGAAATGTCAATAATGCCAAGGTTGAGAAACCCTGCCTTAAAATATTTAGTGAAAATTCTCATGGGTTTGGAGAGTTTAACGGTTTTCCATTTGTGCAATATACTAGTGACATGGCTTTCTGAAGGCAGAGAACTTTGGAAGAATTCATCCAAGACCAACTTCCTAAAATGCCCCTTTACTTCAAGTAAAATCCCACTGAAGAGTACATCAGGAGAATTAGGGTGAGAAATGGCTCTTCTACGAACTAGTTCTGTGATTTTAGGCAAATCTCTTAAACTCTGGGCTTAGATTTTCACATTTATAAAATGAGAGGAATTATCTGATCTTTATATGGTCCTTTCAGTTCTGACCTTCAATTCTTTGTGGCTAAATACTTCTTGGAGGAGGGAGACTAATGTTGAAAAATCAGAATCATTTCTTTGCATCTTAGCTTGATTTTGTTAATAAGCTCCATCTACAAAAGACAGCCATACAGGAGAGCAAGTAATAATGGGTGTTGTGGGAGGCAAGGGTGTAAACCTGATGAACTGGAAGTTGGCTGGCCAGGAAAATTACCAAGGGAGGAGAAGAAAATGAATGTGAAGGCAAGAAGGTCCAGAAGGCAAACCACAGTTAATCTAGGGTTGATCTGGTAACCACTACAATCACAACAGCAAACATTTTGCACAGACTTTGTAAACATTAGATACTTTAACCCTTACAGCAGCCTCATAAGATAAAAAAGGTTGCCTTAAGTATCCCCACATTATACAAGAAGATCCTGAAGCTAACGAAGACAAGTGGATGCTTAAGCTCATGTGCTGTGTAAGAGGCAGAATCAGGGCTTAAATTCACATTTTCTGATGCTAAATCTTTCAGACTATTAGAAGAAAATTGGAATGAGAGTCTGGAGACTTTGGTTTGAGTATAGTTCTGGCCTTTTGCAGCTATGTAAGAGCTTATTTCTCCATAGAAAAATTATTTGATTCCAATGCTGGGGGAGGTTTTTCCATCTCCTCTGCACTCATTAATTACATCCCCTTGAGATTGAAAGGGGTGATTCACTTTCGACATTTCTGAAAAATAAATAAATAAAGTCTTGCCAAAACACAAATATTAGTTCTGCCATATTATTCTTCAGGTCCATAGGCCATGTCTCAAAAACCTAAGAGAATAATGCTTATAAATTAACTCTGGCTGTGAAAGGTTTTGAAAGAATTATGTTCTCATAAAAGCCTTAGAAGGCATGGGTTTTGTGTCAGTATATTTGTATGACCCTTACTGTGTGCTAATTATCAGTTATTTTTAAAGTTGTTTTACACTGAATTTCACCAAACAGCAGCTTAAAGAAAGATTCTTGGAAAATGTCCTGGATTTTTATCTGCAAAACCTTGTAAAACTCTGGCACACATTTAGTGATATTATAAATATTATGGCTTTAAATTCTCCCAAACTAAAAAAGAGATTTGGAGATACAAGAGTTTTGGTGGTCAAATTTTGTCTTGGTTCATTGGAGATATCATATATGAAAATCTGATATCTTAGCTATAAAGTCAAACAAGCCTATGTTTAAATAATATTCCATCAGATACCTCTCGTGCTCCATTATGTCCTCACTGATTCCAGCCACAGTGCAACACACTTTTCCAGGTATGCTTTGCCTTATTTTGAATTTACAGCATTTCATCTCCAAGACATGATATGCATCTTTGCTTATTGCCCTGTGACTTCTCCATTGCCAAAGCATGGGCCTGCAGTGGGAGCTTTTTAGCACAACTCATGTAGAGCTGCATAATGTGGAGGAATTACCTCTGGGATAATGCTCAGTCTGGGATGGAAGCCAATGCATGAATACTCTTCACTGTCAATCCTTAGAGTGACAATTCTGTGAGGTATTTTATATGACTTCAGAAAAACCCAGTAGGACTGAGGTCTAGTTTTCCATGATGGTAACTAACTCAATAATGCTTTTATATTGGCTTTTTGTTCTTCCTTATTAAACTCTGTACAATACTCCTATTTCCTGAAATCACCTCTCAAGTAAAACTACCTGCTCATAACTCTTTGTTTTAGATTCTGCTCTTTTAGGGGGAGTGGGTGAGGGTAGTGGGTAGATAGGTAAAAACTAGGCTAACACTATTTATATTAGAAATAGACCTAGATATTATACTTCCAAGATGAGACCTGACTCACTCACCAATTGCTGGTGACCAGTGGGGTGGTGATAACACCAGGCATGCTGTAATATCACGATTAGAAATACTGTCACCTATGGTGTGCTGGAATGATATACAGGTAGAAAATAAAGTCTAGGGTAATGTGGGCTATTGAACAGAATAGACTGCAGTGGCAGTGATAAGGCAGGGTTCTGCTGGCTGCATTGGAAACACTGAAAAAGGGCAGCCTGTGCTGAAGATTAGACTAATGCGCAGACTCAACATGACTCCTATATCAAAGGTGTCCTGATAGAGGAGGGATGTGACCCTGATACCAGGTACAGAAATATTTAGGTGGATAAGGTTAATAAGTTTGAACTCCTAAATTTTCCCAAATCCTCTAGGCCAGCAGAATGAATCTCCATAAACGCCCTTTAGAAAGGACTATAGCCTTCCCTCGTCCAAAGACCATGCAAAGAACCCACCCAAGGCAAATGCCTTGTAAGGTTGTTTGCCTTCCCTAAGATCCAATACACACTTCTCTTCATTCCCACAAATCAATACCTAGAATCGGATCTTACTAAATCCCAAGAAAAGACACAGAGTCTCTGTTCTGGTAGTTAATAGCTTATTCACTAAAAGAATTGCAGATTTTGGTTAATGTGTACAACAAATGATGAGAGCTCCCCTTGGATCAAGGGGCAGGATATAAGATTGGATGAAGAGAAGTTATTCATATAGGTACACTCTCCCATGACATAGAAACTAACATTCTAGCCTAAATACTTGGAGCCAATTCTAATACACTTCTGGAATGGTTCCTTAAAGTTCTGATATTCTGATAGTCTACAGTAATTGAAGTCAGATTTGGGAATTGCCATGGAAGTTTCAATCAATTTTTTAGAGGTACAATTTACATACAATAAATGCACACACATAAATGTATAGTTCCAGGAGTTTTGATAAATTCAGACACCCATGTCCACCCTAATCACTGTAAAAAACATTTTCACTACTATAAAAGTTCCCTCGTGTAATTTGTAGTAAATTATCCTCACCCTCCACTTAGGCAACTGTAGATCTGATGTCTATCTCTATATATCAGTTTTCCTTATTCTAGAAATTCATATGAGTGAAATCACATAGTATGTAATCTCATATCTTTTTCTTTTTCACTTAACATAACATCTTCGGGTTTTGAATGTGTCATCACACATAACAGTAACACATGCCTTTTCATCACTATTATCTCATTTTTTCAAACATACCTGTTTGTTTATACAGTCACCTGTTGACGAAAATTTATAGTTTCCAAATCAGAATAAGCTACTGAGAACATTACTGTAGTCTTCCATTTTTATTTCTCTTGGGCCAAATAAGAGTGGAATTACTGGGTTACATAGGAATAGGTATACAATTATTTTTATAAAAAATTATATTTTTCAAGGTAGTTCTATCATTTTACATTCTTGCCAAGAATTTATGAGCATTCCAGTTACTGCTCATACTCACTGAGTTGATATGGTCAGTCTTTTTAATTTTTAAGTTCCTAATTTTAGCTATTCTGAGTATGACATGGTATCTTAATGTGATTTTAATTTGCATTTCTCTAATAATAGATGCTCTGAAGGTTGAACATCTTTGGTGTGTTTATTGGCCATTTGTATATCTTAATTTGTGAGTGTCTAGTTGAAACTTTTACCCATTCTTAAACTTGTGTTGTTTATATTCATATCATTAAAGAGTTCTTAGGCCTTACTAAGGTAAGTCTAAAGTAACTCTTAGCCTAAAGTGCAATTTTTGTTCCTAAAGCATTTTGTCTGGACGGCTGGCATTAAGGAGGCGTTAACAACGTCTTTCCATTCTCGCTGGGCTGAAATTCTAATGTCTCCCTGCAAAATTGATCTTGATCTATACTCTCTCTGTTCTCTGTGTTTGGTAGGTGCTTTTCTCTGGTAAGACTCCCATGGTCTTGACCTGTTGCAATGTAGAAAATTACATTCATGCTCAAAATATACTACCAAATTACCTGACCCAAAGGCCATAGAACAGAAGGGCTTGCAAATCAAATTTAAAATAATTTAATAATTTATTAAATTAATTTATTATTTTAAAATGCACGGCAATAAGCTAGGGGAAAGAAATGGGGTAAGTTAACATTTTTAGGATAGGCTATAAGCAGACAGAAAGACAACACTACTTGAGTTCTGGGTTATGTAATACGCATTTGTCCTATCTCAGATGCATCAGCCTTTTTGCTTCTTGGTGTTGTTACGAGAACCAAAGTTGAAGTTAGAGCAAGGGGGTTCATAGACAGAAGTTGTCCTGGGTCAATGACTCATGCTTACCCTATCAGAAAGATTCAGGGACAAATACACCTGGCCATAGCAGGAAGTTGCCAATTATCCTGTTGAACCACCATGGATTTCATTTGCATTTTTTCTACAGAGCACATATGGTGCTCTCAATCCAGAGGAAGCTCTTTCTATACCTTTTTATCCTCACATCATACTCATATTTGTTCCATCATCTTGGCTATTCTATCTATCTTTGGCATGTCTCATAGATTGCTAATTCATTTACAGTCTATATTTAACACATATCAAAAATTGTGCTATGTTTCACAGGCTCTTTGTTTACTCATTATCTATATTTAACACATTCTAAGAACTTTGCTTATATATGATAAGCTCCCAGCTCACTTACTATTTATGTTAAACATATAAGTTTCATCATCCCATTAATTATCCTGTTCTCTATGGCAGATTGAATGTTCTCAAACAGTACAGAATCCTCATATTATATCCATGTGTATGCAGCTCAATCTTCAGCAAAGCACTCGTCAATTTCCTAGATATAAGTCAGAGCCCACTGACTGAAGGGGAGATTGTGTCTCCTTGAAGAAATTCCTTGGAATGTCACTAAAATATATATTCGCCAAAATCACTTATGGTCATTTACCAGAGTAACTGTGTATTAAGGAAAGAAGTACATTCCAAACACTTTGAGGGCTACTGGAAACAAGACCTGAGTTAACATTAATACAAGGGAACCAAAATACTAGTTGGAACGTTGGTGAATAGAGGACAGGTAATTGATGGGGTGTGACAATGAGTATAAACTAGTCTTGCCTGCGTACCTGGAAGTAGAGTAACAGAATAGTGGAATGCGCTACTGAAGACTCAGCTAAGGTACGATCTCAGAGTCAATACACTGCAGATTTTGATAACTGTGCCCTCTTGTAGGAAGTAGCTTGTTCCACTAACCACTGAATATTGTCTTTTTAAAAATTAATTAATTTTTATTGAGGTGTAATTGACCTATAACATGATATTAATTTTAAGCACACATTAGATCTTTTGCAAATTGCAGTTAGTCACCACCTTGAAGAAGTCATGATTTAAGGTTTAATGTAAGGCATAAGTTCTTAGCAGTATGAACTATATTAAATGTGTACTGTGTCTGGCCTCACATCCTCTCTAACTCATCTCTGATTCCAACAAATCTTGTGTGGGCTTTGACTGTTCTTTCACTTTTTTTCTCTTCAACCTGGATCTTCCGCAATGTTGAAGCAGGGGAATCCAGGTGGAACTTAATAGCATGAAGTTTGTGCAGTCCAGGAGAGGAAGAAGGAGGAAGGAAGGGTGAGAGAGGTAGGGGGAGAGGGGGGAAGAGAGAAAAAGAGAGAGAAAGAGAGAGAGAGAGAGAGAGAGAGAGAGAGAGAGAGAGAGAGAGAGAGACAGTGTGTGTGTGTGTGTTAGGGTGAGGACTAAAGGTTCTTGGGGTAACATTCAATGAAAAATGATGGAAGACAATGGGTAAATGCTTGCCCCCATCAATCCTTTGGTGGGCAATTGTGAGAACTGCTTGACTGTCTCTCTTCTTTTAGGAGGTGTAGCTTCACTGTGGCAGTGAGCATCTTGATATGAGACTCTTAAAGTGACTTTTCATCCTTCCCAGTTTTATTCTCCCCAGTTCTTCATTCTTGATCTTTACAAATCATCATTATGCTTTATCTATAAAAGGAAACTAGACTAAGACAAATACTATCCCTATACCCTTCACACTGTGGTGATGGGAAAATTCTTAACGTCTCTTTGTCTCATTTGCCTTACTTACACGGTAGCAATATTAATGACATATAAGAATTATGAGGACTGACAAAGCATAATGATTGGCACATAATACAAAATAAATATTAGCTGTTTTATTACTATCATTATTGTTATTAATCTTTCCCTGAAACTCAAAATTAGGGTCTTATAGCTCACTTAGGAAAAATTCAGTGGAATAAGAATAAGTCTGATTTGAAAATAAGATCAAGACATTCACAAAGTTTTTTTTTTCCTTTAATATGTAAAGCCTCAAGAAATTCTAGGATCATTAATGGAGTCCCACTGTCTACATACACTTTAATTTGAGAGATCTGCATAAGGTTGAGACTTCTAAGAGCTTTAACTCCTAAAAGCACATATAATGAGTCATATAAGCCTTATACTCTATTCTCTAGGTAGTTTAACCAAATGGTAACTTTAGCACAGGTTTAGTTTACTGAAGATTCATATATATATTACACCTATAAATATATAAGTATATGATATGAACATATGTATATGTGCACCTTCTACTAGCTTCAATTTGAAATTTTTAAGCAAAATTACAACATTTAAAAATGTTTACTTCAAAGCACAAGATTTATAAAAAATTCTGCATTGGGTCTCCATTTCTATAAAATCTTAGATTACTTAAATTCCTTAAATAACATATTTTAAAAAAATGGGTATAAAAGTAATACTACCTCCATAGGGGTGTTATTAGGGTTAAAGAATTGATATAAGAAAGAGCTTTTTAGTTGAGTTTTTTACAAATATTAAGCATTAATAATAATAATTTTACCTGCACATAAACTTACAAATATCTCCTGTTTGGATTTCTGTGCCAATGAAATGTATTTCAAAATGAAAGAGCCTCTTTCTTCTTCCCCTCTCAAATCCTCTGGTAATTTTGAACTGATGTTTACAGGATGAAGACTGTAGCCATCTTGACTATGGTCAAGGGTCACTCTATTCCATTCAGCCAAAAGTGTGGCTGCAGGAGATTGCCAGCTCTGTTTTAGTGTCTAATGTATACTAACTGTCCTGAATCCCTTATCTTTTTGCACAGTGGCTCCTAGAAAACAGTTACATGGTACTCTTCCCCACGCTTTGATATTCCTTCTCTAGGCTTGGATGCTTGCAGGACCCATGCTTATTCTGAATCAATAAGCTCTCACACATTAAGAATATTTGGGAGTGAATGATTCTTTGCAGACAGGGGATCAGAAGCAGCTTCAAGGAAGAGGCAGCATTAGAGTTGGACTATACAGACTCTCAGAAGATAAAATGGGATAAAGGCATTCCGAACAGTGAAAAGAGCATGAGTAAGGACACAAGGACATGAACTAATATTCAAGAAGATTGATTTAAGTATAGGGGGCATTGGATGTTGAGGCCAAGAGAGACTAACAAGCACTATAGGTATGTTAAGATCAGTTAACGAAGGTCGAATACAAGCAGCACTTTTTATGCAATATAGAGCCATTTGGAGTTTAAATTGGGTTGAGATAGCATAATTAGAGCTGAATTCTAAATAATCAGGGCCTGAATGGGGCAGTGTCATTGAGATGGGCAAGGAAGGAAGCCTTTTGAGACATTATAGAGGAAAAATATGAACTTACAAGTGTTTCCATGAAAATTAGGAACAGAAAATTTTTAAAAAATGACTGAGAAGTTAAACCTTGGTGGCAAGAGAGATGGATTGTTGACCAAGATAAGGAAGACTGGAGAGAAAACCTACTTTGGGTATAGAAATGAGGAGAAGTAAATTGTTGGGCTCGATTCATTGATTGATTTTTAAAATTCATATTGAGATACAATATAGTTAAGTACATAAAAGTACATTAATCTTAAGTGAATTTTCACATTTACATAAATACATGAAACCATAACTCAGATCAATACAGAATATTTCCAGCACACCATAAAGTTTCCTCGTGCCTGCTTATAGCCAATAAACATCCCCCTTGGTTAATTTTCAGTCAGGCTTATTTTATATCTTTTTTATTAAACAAATATTTACTGAGCTCATAGTAGTGTCAGGAAAATGGGGAATAGACACAGAAAAAAGTAGACAGAGTTGCTTTATTGGCCCCAAGGGGTTTCTTTCTCTATGTTCTAGTGTAGTGGTTCTTAATTCACTACATATAAAAGTCACCTGGGACTATTGTTTAAGACACAATTTTGGAAGACCACCTTCCCCCCAAATTGTAATTCAGCACTTTTAGGGTGGAGCCCTGCAATAATCATTTTTAACAAACAACCCGTTTTACTTTGAAGCAGATGATCTTAGGATCAGGCTTGAGAAACAGACCTATTGAGTGGAACAATATGGATTTGTAGTTTGTGCTAAGATATCAGATGTAATCCTGTGGGTTTTAGGGAAGCACTGGAGCACTAACAAAGGAATAACAATGTCATGGTTTAGGTATTTAGAGATGACTCTGGTAGCAGAGTAAAGAAGGGATGGGTTGAGGGAGGAAAGCTCTTGTCAGAAGGTCAGTTGTATGAAGGTTATTGCAATGGTTCAGATTAGGCAAGAGAAAGTCTTCTAGAGAAGACAGATTCAAAAGGCATTTAAAAGGAACACTCAAAAGCATGTGTGGCCAATTAGATGTGAGTAGGCAGGGAGGGAGGATGGACAGGGGAGACAGAGAAGATGATTTGTTTTTTTAAATAATATATATAAAAGGACTCACTTCACTTCATCTTTAAGTTGTCCTGATCTCACAACTGCTCTGTACATTGGAGTGCCGAACAAATCATACCAGTCCATTTGTCCTGAGTCACAGAGGGCAGATTTTCAGTGCCAAAAGCTGACTGGTACTACAATAGACTGCTGAGTGTCCACTTAATGAGGCCTTGTCATACTCTCAAAGATCTGGTTGATGGCTTTCAGGAATTCAGTTCCAATAATGCTCTTCCTGCTGGGGAATTAGTTTATGATTTCTCAACTAAGTATAAACACCTCAAGTTGGATGGCGGTGGGGAGAGGAATAAAACCAAAGAAAACCTTGTGTTTGACATTGGCAAGCAAGCATGGGAGAGGAGTGGGGTAAAGATGATTGCCAAGTTTGTTTTGTCACAAAGTCTTTAGTGGTAGTGGCTAAGAAGTGATACAGATGGGATGTGATAAGCAAGGGCTGTATCAGCCTCTGCTGTCCAGCCCACCAACTTCCTAGGACAGACATGAAAGTAAGAACCACATTGTAAGTAGAAATGCCATGCCTCTTTAACCCCAAGTCCTCTTTAGGGATTTAGACCCATGGTTATGGTACCAAATGAGGATTCTATGGTAACACTATAGCTCATTATAGATTACTAAGAACTTTCTTTAAGCTGAATAAATTGAGTCTGACTACAGTCCTGTAAGTAAGAAATTAAAGATGTTTATTTTCCTTTTGCAGGTGACAACACTGGGGCTTTAGAAGACAAAGTGTCCCCACGCAATGTTTTGCATACATATTCTGCTGGTACTGGGACTAAGACACTGAATATCGAAAGACCTGAGTTTTTTCTCCAAAACTGAGCAGCCTCCCAAGGACCAATAGCAGCATCTCTTTACTGAGGATGTGCAATGCCACAGGGACCCTTAGCTTGGAGTATATTAGAGTGAGAATATAACATAGCCAAGGGATGTATGCCATAATCCTCTTCCCCTCCTCGTGTGCAAGATGAGCACATCTCCCAGATGCCATAAACAGAAATTTTGAACAGGAATGTGAACAATAGAAATCTCTTTTTTTCTTTGTTCCCATACTGATGGTGTAGGGTCTAATGAAAAAAACAACAGGAAAATCCAGGTGAGTAACATGTGTTTTTTTTCCCCCTTAGGAATTCTTTACTTCTGATTTCTAGTTTGCTCTTGGCATTCAAATAGAATTAGAAAAAGAGATGATAATAATGATTCTTGAAAAATGTTTCCTGTGTCAGATATATAGCTGCCATAGCTGTCAGCATTTGGCTTTGCCATCTGTCGTTTGTCACAGAAATGCAAAGCTCTTCTACGTAAACCTCACTTAACTGAAATTCATTGAAAACAATTCTAAATACGAAGAATTATTTAATTTAGTGGAAAACTCAGCCTACAGGCCAAAAAAATTCAAAATTCAAAATTGGAGAACGGATATTATCATGACTGCCATCTTGATGCTGCTGAGTTCCCTAACTACATGAGTTTGGGTAAACTCCAGAAATGAGCAAATGTTTAAGAAAAAAGAAATCATCACTGAAACCATATGCTGATATTCTAACATCTAACAATTAAACAAACCATTAGGTATAGATTTTCTCATCATGAACTACACCAGTCATGGCCATGAACCTAGTGGGAAAAGAGTAGATTCAGAGGCTTCACCTCTTATAATGGGACAGGCACAGCTAGAGCAGCTACAACTGCAGGCCTGGGGATCGTCCTGCCTGGCAATTAGAACAGAGAAATGGAGAAGTTGGCAATGGATCTTGGGGATACCTAAGCAGGCAGGCAGTGCTGCTGGAGAGTGTAAAGGGATCCAGGAGAGACACAGATGCATGGATGAGCAGCTTTTACATAAGCTCTTTGGAAGAAAAGTAGAGCATGATGACAGGGAATCCAGGCCACGTTATCCAACCAGAGCTTTCTTCAGTTGTCTTTCTTGTTTTCGCTTGCATATCTTTAAATAGTATTCTCTTTTTCTATTTCCTTCCTACTCCAGTCATTTGACTAATAACTTGCATGTGATCAGTTCTCAAATCAACAGGTTTACCTGTAGCATTAGACTATCACTTCCAGTACAAAGCTCTCTTTTCATAAAGAAATGATGCCCTATTTGCCTTTTCCTTCTGGGCATGCCCTACTTTTCTGAGAAATGGTGACTGCAGAGAGAATAGCACTCAGCAACAGGACTGCTTGGACCATACTGACTATCAACTGACTTACTAGGGAAGTGGGAAAGCAAGCGTATGGTCTACAGTTTTCTCTGCAATGCAATGCTGACTGCATAACAGAACAGGAGAGGCAACTGTGTATGAGCAACACAGCTGTGTCTCTGAGAACATCTCTCCTGAGCATGTATCCAGAGAAAGCATAACAACAGATCTGCAGTATTAAGGAAGATCTCAAACTTGGATTTAGATATTTAAACAAAACTCCCTCTTCCCCAAGCATCTACCCTCCAAAAAAAAAAAAAAAATACACACATACACACAATATATATACTTATCAACATCTGTCCTAAATCCCTAGGGGCTATCTTATCCTGAGACCATGTTAAGCAGGTACCTCTGGTTCCTTTTATCATCTTGACATTATAATATGGAGAGTGGTTTGGCACCCCAGGCTAGTTAGCTCAGTGCCTGTACAGTCCTTTCCTATGATAACCCTAATGCAAGTTGTCTGTCTTTCTAGGATGTTTAGTCAGTAAATGCTTCTGTAATCAAAACTTTATTAGAACTAGACAAATTTTCCCCTTACACTTCACTGATGCCAGTTGGTATTAAACTGACTGTTTTCCATTGCCTTTATATTTTCTTTCTGCTTTTTAACAATGTTTTGTTTGGCTTATCTCTACCTATATCTGAAGTGCGATTAAGATTGCTTTTATATTTATGTTATATTCCCCCAACAAATCATACGCCCTTTCCAGCTATAAAAACTAAGGTTACTGAAGCATTACTTTGGAAAATATTTAAGCAGAATTTAATGAAATGTTAAACCTAGATTCAAAGTGAACACAACACTATAGCTATTTCTGCTAGAACAGAGCTATTGGCAAAAGTTTTGCATAATAAATTTTTATAAATTGAAGCTGATTCCTGATTTCCCCTTAACGATTTTAAATATGGTAGGTTACTATTGCTCTATCTTTGTGGTAAGTATTCCAAAAATCAAGTATTAACCCAAGCTAATCCTTCCTTATCTTTTTCTTCCCCCGTTTAAACATTTAGTCCTATAATTATCTTTGATTTTGCAAATAAAAATTGAGAATCAGTCTCTGAGTTTTCCAAACATGCTTCTTCCAATTCAAACCATTCTCAGCCAAAATCAGCTTTGGCCTAGCTACCAGAACTCTGTTTCCTGCTCGAAATATTATTTCTTTGCAAGTATTCTGTTTTCTGTCTTCCTACCTACCTGACATTGCCTTCCGTCCCTAAATTCCTCTTTCCATATCCTCAGTCTGAGATGAATCTTTGTCCACACACCCATTCACACAATATGCACCTTCCTGCAACTTCTGTGCACCCCCATGATTCTGCCCCCTCATCCCTATCTAATTTTCTCTTCATCTCTTTCCAATATGGCATTATCCACTCTGGAACTAGGTCTTTGGCAATTATAGAAGGTATGTTATTAACTTTGCCAGCTGCTTCATCACCTGCACTCTCTGCAAACCAATTTTTAAAATCTTTGTTCTTGGATACTCTGCTTATTCTCATTAGAGAGCTTATCATAGGGCTGCAGCAAAACTCTGCTGTGACAATGATCTTTCTTCCTTACTTCTTAATATAAAATAAGGAGCAACTTGTGTTTCAGACACCAACCTCCAGCCCTCATACAATTAATTTTTCGTAGTACTTGTTAATCTGTGGCATTCACTTAGTAATACCAAGCACTTCCTTCTAGATCTTACTAAATACATGTGTGAAATTGTTTGAAAGCTTTAGACATTGAAGAAGTTATGACAGTATACAATACCTGATGTTTTTTAAAGGGAAATCAGAGAAAGAAGTTTGCTAGCCACTTCCTATCTTCCTTTTCTCTATTTTATTTAAGAGACCTCTTTTTCTCATATTTTTCTAACTCCCATAATTGGACAGGAACCTAAAGGAGATAACAAGTTGTTGCTGTTGAGGAGTTAATTTACAGTGTAACACAGGAAGCAACCCTGGAGGGGGCACTACTGAGCAACAGAAGTAGTGTCCTCCAGGTATAACTGAATCCAGAAGTTTATTGGTTTCTTACTAAAGCCAAAAAGTTTTCTTGTCTCCCTTCAAACTAAGCCTACCTATTAGAATAGTAACTATACTTAACATACTAATTCTTTCATTTATTCATTTCTCCATGCATATATTGAATCATTTATTCATTCACTCATCCATTCAATTGACAAATATTTATTGCAACACCATATAAGGAATTGTGCTAAATGCTGAAGACTCACAGAAAGGCAAAGTCTCTGCTGGCGAGAAGCCTCAAGTTAACTGTGTAACCAAGTAAGTAAAGAAAGAGACAATAAAATATGTAATGAGGGCTCTGAGCACTATCAGTGGAGCTGGAAGTAACTGCCTTTTCAACAGTCTTAAAAGATGCATAATTGTGAAATATATGAGAATGCTTTCAGTTGAATACATTTTTGCTGGGGAGACTGCACTGAAAGTAGCTTAACATTGTACAGATCTGTATAGTAACTTTTTATTTTTTAAGATACAAGTAATCCTTGGAAGAATCACCACAGTGAATAATTGTATGACATTACATGCCAGGAATACATGTCAGGCATGGTTACTAAAATAGCCATTGTGAGGCAATCACTGTAATTATCTTTCCATGGTCAGACATATTTATAACAGTCAAAGGAAAATCAAGTCTGTCTAAGCAGGTTGCAAAACTGGAAGAAATAGGGGGAAATATTCTAACTTAATTGAGCATTGATAAAGGAGAAAAGAAGTTGAATGAATTAGTAATTTAGTCACAAAGATAAATCTCCCTGCTTTTTTTTTCTTACTGGTGGAAGGTCATGGGTTTAGAAAAAAATAAGCAAACTGATGAAAGAGATACAGGATTGCCTTTTCTCATCTGAAAAATAAAAGAACAAATCTGGAGAAAATGTGATTTCAGGCTTTCTCCAAGACTAACAAGAACTTTCTTTTTTAGGAGAGGGATTACCTATCTAGTGAAGCTGAACAAAGATATGAAGAAGTCATGGCATCAATAATTCTTAATTAACTTTGACAGCAAGAAAAAGTGTAGTAAGGGCTTGAAAGGTAGGTGGCTTGCCAGGAAGCTAAGGGTCAACTGAAATGTTAGAACTTTCAAATGCCTGAAAATACCATGCAAAGACAAAAACTATCATGGGAAGAGACAAAAAGGTAAGCTTAAGAAATATGTGACAATTATAGAAATTATTAGCATATATTTTCATTTATACCATTATATATGTTTTTGTCAATTTTATTTAATATTGAATCTAGCCTTAAACATATTTACAATCCAATTATAATGAATTAAATGGAGTCCATCAACCTTTTTTCCAGATAAGGAAACTCAAGTCTGCATCTCTCTGGATACACCTGTCTCTTCAGATTTCAGGATTCCAGTATGCCTTGTGACCTCAGTTTTCTGATGGGGCCAGGAAAAGTAACTTATTTTCAGTCTGTCTAGCTTTTCTCTTGTAGGACATGAATGGCATTTTCTAAGCTCTTAATATGTCAAAACTAAAACCTAAAGTCTTTCAAAGGGTTTAAACAAGAATAAGTGGTGTGATTCTATTTTTCTTTTTTAAAAGACTACTCTGGTTTATGGAGGAGAGCCATCACGGAATCAAGGAGATGGGTAGAAGGTCACTATATTCTTTTTTTGTTTGTTTTAATTTTTTTTTATTAACTCCTATAGCACCTGTTATTCCTAGGTGGTCTCCCATCCAAGTACTAACCAGGCCCAACTCTGCTTAGCTTCTGAGATCAGACGGGATCCAGCATGTTCAGGGTGGCATGGCCATAATATAGTGGTCTACTATATTCAATGATTTAAGAAATGCTGATAATTTCTAATCACAACATAATCTGCTATTGTTGAAGAGATGTAAGAAACAAGGTAAGAGATATGGGGACATCAAAGAACTAAGATGCCGTGGATGGATGGCCTTCTACTATGACCTTGAAGATACTCAGGATGAGAACAGGACTTAATTCAAACAGAATGACACTTGGGATGAGAAAGAAAGAAATACTTCGAAAAATGAAGTAGGGAAATGTGTTTTTTTTTTATTTATTTTTTTTTATTTTTTGAATGACAGGATAAAGAAAGGAAGAGGGTAGAATGTTTAAAAAGCATGGGAGTAACTATAACATAATTACATTTTTATGCTTATTTTTTTTAACGTCAAGCCAAATGTAAAATTAAAGAGTGAATTAAAGAGAAAATGCAACACCTATTCCATGTCTTTTCCTTTAAGCATGTGGAAAAATTAACAGTTTCCACTGGATGCTAATGAGGAAAATGTGACATCTGCAAAACCTCAGGTGTCATTTAAGGCCCTTAAGTGGATTGGAAAGGACAGAAGATTATGACTTTAGTGGAGTTCATTAATCCTATAATAGGTTCAACAATGCGAAAGATCTTTGAGAAAAGAGAGGAGTGAAATATATTGGTCTGATATAGGAAACAATACCAACAGGGTAAGTGCAAAAGAGACTTAAATCTTTCACACTGTGTGAGAGGCAAGAAACAGGGGCATGAGCAAGGTGACTATAGCCTAACAACCCTTAAGGTTTATGGACCCTCTAGCCTCACTAAATTCTACTGAGTTTTAGCAGAACCTAGTGGCTCTGGAGGTCACAAGGCAGGGAGGTGGCAGCCATGCTGGAAAACAATGATTAGCCTGTGTATTGCAGTTAGGTGGCAGAAGAAACAGCTGCAATGGGCAGAGGCAAGGGCTAGACAAACTCCTAGTGGCCCCTCACAAAAGATGTGGACAGTAGGAGCAGGAAGAGTTGATGGAGGAAGTTCGTCATTGGACAGAAAACTTTGACAGTGAAACAGACCATTCATCCTGTGGCAGCCACCAAAATTGGGAGGATATAAGCATTTGTTCTTTTTCTTGCCTTTTTTGGGTCATCATATCCTGCCTGATCCTAAGGTATTCATGGTCCCTTTTCAAATTTCTCTCCCTTAACCTGGTCTCCTTAGTGTTCAACTCTTCACCAGGAGCATCGCTCTTTGGGCATCTCCCTTTGTTCATTATTTCTCCAGCCCTTGAAAACTCTCTCTCTCTCCTGATATAACCAAATCAGAGTTCTCAATGGCAAAATATTGAGTCTTCTTAGAAAGATTTTGCTTTATTTTAACTTGTTTGCCTAGGAAGGAATAAAGCAGAGAGAAGTGTCTGATAGTAGCATAGTACTAATTATAATTTAATATATTTATTAGAACAGAAGTCTTTCTCAGGAAAAAGTAACTTTTGTTTTTTTTTAAATATTTTTTTGCAAGTTTTCTAGGGGTGTCAGGGTTGTTATTTAAGAGTAAAATCATAAATGAATTACATCTAAATTAAGATTTCTTAGAGGGCCCAGGATAGTAAATTTTTTTCCTAACAATGTCTACAAATTCTGATTCTATTTATATAATGTTGCAAAAGGTAAATTTTCTTCTTTACAGGGTGCTTCTACGAGTTAAGCAACATGTAAAAGAGTAATTCATATATTTTTCAATTATTCCATAGGAAAATTCACATAATTTCCAGGAAAGGAAGACAGCGAGAAGACTTTGCCTTACAACTATATATTCTGTGAGAACCTTTCTAAGTGCCAGTGAAATAGGGATGTGAACAGAACAAAAAAGTCATTATAAACTACAGTCCTTTTTAACATATAATTTAGAAGTCAACTAATTAATTGGTTTCATGTTATATTTATTTTTAAGCATAATGTCACTACTACAGAATTATACAGTTCATCAGGAAGAGCCATCAAAAAGAACTTTACACGAATTAGGTGACAGTGTACATTTTGTCAGCAACCTATAGTGGACTACATAGAATTTATTGTCTATAACTCTAGTTGAAATAGTTACAGTATATTTGTATTTATCTCATTCATTGTATATATCAAATTTAGGTTTATATATGAAAACTTCAAATAATTGATTTCCAAAGATAATAATGATCCAATTTGAAAAGCTCAAAAAATAAAAATAAAATAATTTATTATTAATGAAAGAGAATATATTATAGGTCACTGTATTAGTTTTCTATTACTGCTATAATAAATTACCACAAATCTAGCAGCTTAAAATGATACAAATTTATTATCTCAGTTCTGTAGGTCAGAAGTCTGGGTTGGCTCAGCCAGTTTTTCTGCTCTGATTTCACAAGGCCCTAATGAAGCTGTGAGCTGACTGGTTTTTTATCAGGAGGCTCTGGGAAGAAACTATGTGTAGGCTATTGGTAGAATTCAGTTTCTTTCAGCTTTAAAAATGATGTCCTTCTTTCTTGCTAGCTCTCAGCTGAGGGCCACCCTTGGCTCCTAAAAGCCTCTTTCCAGTCCTTGTACATGGGTCCCTACTTTTCAGAGCTAGCAATAGCATGTCAAATGCTTTTCATGATTGGAATACCTCTAACTTCTCCTTCTGCCAAATCTCTTTTGTTTCTAGCTAGAGAAAGTTCTTGGCTGTTAAGCGCTCGTGTGATTACACTGTGCCCACATGAATAATCCAATATAATCTCCCTATTTTAGAGTTCTTAACATTAACTACACTTTTAAATTCCCTTTTGCCACGTAGTATAAGATATTCACAGATTCCAGAGATTAGGGCACAGATATCTTTGGGGAGAGCCTTATTCTGCTTACCACATCCACCCAAAATAAAAAGAGATGCATACTCATAAAACAGAAGATCTATGAAAAGCATACAGTACATGGTACCTAATTTTAAAAAAAAAAAAATTCTGAGAAAACAAAATAAATCATGAGATGTCCATACTATAGAATATGATGTGATCAAAAAAAAAAACCTTCCTAAAGTATATCTAATGATATTGAAGATTTATAAAATATAACTGAAGCAAAACCAAAACAAAACTATGTATACGATAAAATATATTTCACATATAGAAATATATACACATATCTGAACACATATTTATGTCTTTTTACTCATACACATATTTATATATATGTATACACATATCCATATTTGTGCATAATTTATGTGGTACATACAATATCTTTATATACCAAAGGATACAAAAATATTAGCACGACCATCTCTGAGTAATGATATTATTTCCTTAATATAAAAATGTAGTATTTTTATTACTTCCTTCTTCATGTTTTGTGAAATCATAGTTTCCAAAACATTATAATGAAAAAATAAAATGTCATATTTTAAAAAATGATATCTTGCATGGTTTCTCACATAGAATAGAATAATCCAGTAAGAAAATCCTAGGAGTCTCACACTATAGATGGATCGCAGGTTAGTATGAATTAACCATAAAAGGAAATCTGGCACCCTGAGAAAGAGGTAGAAAGAAGGGAGGATGATTCATATCTTATTGATAGATCAATCATAGAAAAGAATTGAAGGTTTACAGAAACTTCTCTGCTAGGTAAAACCTTTTCTGAGTTCCTTTCTCTTTAACCTGCAGCATAAAAATATAGTTGTTGTTTTTTTCTGTGAATACCTTGATTTTATATGTCTGTACATAAAGAATGCTGAGATGGGTTGCATAACAGGATCTCAACAGCTGTTTAAGTCCCCATGTAGAGTTTGGAGACTTTCACCACTGCATCTCCAAAAGCAACAGCAACAAATCGGACAAAGGAAGCAATGATCCTTCCCTCATCCTAGATGTCAAGTAATCCTATACTATATATAAGCTAGGGGAGAAAAGCTATAGCCCTTTGACAATAAAATACATTTACCTGTGCTCTTTAAGTATTCCCAATGTCAAAAACATTTCAAACAGATTTCTACTATCATCTTTGTCTTAGAACAGTAAATCACTGCCAAGATAGTTGAGCTCGTTTTCAAGCCCTGTTCCATGCCTTCCTATTTTGTTAATATCAACGAGCCTGCTTTAAGTGGGAAACACTGACATATGTCATTACAAAGGGTTATTACTGTCATTGCTCCATTTTTCTGAATTTCACCAAGAAGGCAGTCACTCCCCTTTGGTCTGAACAGTGCTCTTCACAGAAGAGAAAAGTTAGCATTCTTGCAAGCCTATAATTGGAGAAAAGGTTTTTCAGAGGTTGAGTACTTTTAGATATGATAGGCCACATGCCACCAAGACTCAAAAATAGCAGGATAAAGGAACAGAGGATTTGATTGTTCTCCATCTTTTCTTAGGAAATCTGACCTGCAAGAATTGTGATATGACTGTTGCTTTATATGTTTGCTTTTTCTGATTCAAAGTTCAAGAGCGGCAAGCACTGTATAGAAATTACTCTCATTAGAATGTATTGCGACAAATTGGAGATGGTATCTTGGTCACATGCCACAAAGTGCAGGTTTGAGTTTCAGCTGCCTGTGAATCAGTGGCATGAAAGTCTTTGGCAATAGGCTGCAGAGGCACAGCTGGCTCTGAAATTGGGGGAGCCAAGGCAAGACTGGAAATGGCATGTATGACCACAAAAGAGAAAACCTCAAATCAGAGACAAGATAGAAGAGTGAGTCTGATGACAACATGTCCGATTTTGGTTTTGTAGTGTGGTGCATTTGGCATTGGGGAAGGCAAACCAACCAAATAAGGCTTTATTTCAGAAGAGGCTGCAACACAACTGAATTATGTCCAAAATAATCTACTTGCATAATTGTTCCTTATTACCTTGCCTTGACTCTTTGGTCAGGCCCTGTGGTTTCAATGTCTGATATTTTCTTATAGTTTACATAGTATGCTGTTCCCTGCCCAAATGTATGTCTTTCACTATTATTTTGATATCCAACTATATCTTAATCCTTATTTGAGGTTTGTTCCCCACAAAGTAGGTTTTGGCATCCTCCCCACATTGCCTTCGGTATCTCTTTATAAACTCTGCCTTATGTTTGGCCTTACCAACATTGTGACATAGGAACCCAGAGGCACTCTCCTCTGGGGGTTAAGCCCACCTTCCGGACCAAGAAGATGCATTGCCGGGGTAAGCAGCCAACACTGACTGGATAATTTTCTGATGTTTCCACTTTACATTATACCTGTCCCTGATTGTACCTGGATTGTCCTAGAACAAGTCCTGGAAAAATGAGTATTTCCATCACCTCTTTTTATGGACTGATGGTTTAGTGTATATAAAAATGTTTTAAAAATTGCTTCTAGGAAACTTTCACCAGATATTCCGACTTAGTAAGTCTGGTCCCCCAAAATTGCTTTTTAATAAAGTATCTACACATAGAGAAGCACTGCTATAAATAGTATGATAAAAGAAAATAGAGTCTCTAGAAATGGAGAAAAATAAAAACACCAATTGGGATATAAAATGTAAAACCATCACCTAACACATCAAGGCATGGATAGCCCAAGTCTTCCAACAATCTTCTGACTTTTTTTCAGTATTTTATGTGTCTCCTTCAGGGAGAGCAAATTCTACTAGAGAGCAGGACTGTTTCCCTAATCATTGTATTTCTTATTAGCGTTCTTAGTTATAGCCTGCTCTTCAGAGATAGGTCTATTTGTGGTGGGCTGATCAGTTGATACCAGTCCTTGAGATGGCAAGGAACAGAGCCTAGAGCACAATGAATAGATCGAGGTAATGAATGCCTCCACCTGGGGACTGACCCTGAGTAAGGCAGCAGGCATGTCCCATGGAATTACCCCCTGTATTGCTACACCAGGGTCACTCTTGATCTTCCACAGTGGCTTATTTCCTAAAAAATTAAATCAATAGTTGTTTTGTCAACTGTGGGCTTTTGAGAGCAGAGACAATGTCCCATCCATCTTTGTGTCCTTAAAGCCTAGCATAGTGTTCAATAAGTATTAAATAAATGACCACAGGGAGGAATGAAGCACTAAGAAGATATCTGTCCCTCTATCTATCTATCTATCTATCTATCTATCTATCTATCTATCTATCATCTATCTATCATCTATCTGGAGTGACAGAGAAAGTGAGAGGATATGCTAGTGCTTTAAGAAGAAATGACTTCATCCTCTATTCCACCCTGATTTACCCCAGATTAAATGCTGCATTTTATTACTCTTTAACTGTTTTTGACCACATAAATACCCTCCCCCCAAAAAGAGTTTGCAAAAATAGGATATTTGGTTTATATTATGAAGAACCTCTTCTACATATTTCTATTTATTATTTTCTAAATCTCATTTATTTCTTCTTAAGAAATCCACTGGTGAGTTAGTGTTAAAGAGCTAGGAATATAAATGCTTTTTGAAGTCTAATATATGTTCTGTTTAAAGAACTGCTTCTGGTGTCTAAGAATAATTAACAACAAACTTTAATTTATGAATGCTTGTGCTCAAAGGTCTTTCATCCGTGGGAGGAGGAGAGAGAAAGACAGAGAGGTGAACGGAAAACTTCCACGTCCTTGTGCTTAGCTCTGGTGTAACATTTGGGAGAGGTACTGAAGAGGCCAGAGGAATCACTCCTGAGCTCTGCTTTACATATGTGCATTCTAAATTGGCAACCTCCACATTTTAGGTCTTAGACAACCCTCTCTCCTCCTGTGGCTATGATTTAAGAATAACAATGTGACATGAACACTGAGATGAGAGGATAAGTGAATAAAGAAAAACTATAGAGGTGAATAATTAAAAAGTGGGGGGGGGAGGGAGGACAAAGGAACTGACTCATGGGGGAGCAAAATATATTCATCTTTTCTTTGTCTTTTCCATGCACTGTACCTCTCAGCTGGGAAAGCAGATGTCTTGACTCTCAAAGGAAATAAAGGTGGCAATTAAATACTGACAAGAAAAATAATAAAAATAAAAAGGAAGAAAAGAACCTAGAGGAGAGACCGCCTCCTCCTTCAACTATATAGTGATCCTGACACTCTTCTCCCCATTTATCAACATGAGAACAAACAGAGGATTTACTTAAGGGCCTGGGCAGTAGACTTCTGAATCATCCAACGAATGGGTCTAGTATTTTTTTTTTCACACTCTCTTCCCCTGTTCTCTCTTCCACTCTCCACCCATTGATATGAGTCAGCTGCTTGTCTTCAGTGAACTCACATGGCCCCTGGCAGGATTTCCATTAGGCCAATCTTGCTAAACTGGACAGCCTCAGCCTCAGGATCACAGCCCTCTCTCCAGTGCCTTGGTGGAGGCTCCTATTACCTACTATCTTTGTTTACTGTCCCACCTCAACCCTCGATCACCCTCACTACCTACTTTCTCTACTCCACTCTAGGTTCTGAGTTCTGCTAGGGAAAATGCCAAACAAAAAAGACCTGGTCTTTCCTTTGCTTATTTCAACTGCCACTTTCCAGTAGAATTTTTATTCTGTCACCTCCAATAATGTTTCAAGGAGGTCTTCTCAATTATCTGGACCTCACAAGATGCTCTGGCCCTCTTCATGCCCTGGACCTCAAAACATGACAATCTTTCCTCTCTCTTATAAGGGAAAAGATCAAGATAATGCCATAAACATTCAGAAAGCTATCCTAATAACCTCTCTGCCCAATTTCATGTCTTTTGGTCTCAAAACAAAAGATGACATTGTCCCTTCCTCCTCTCTAAACTCAACATTGAGCTCATCCACCACACAATATCCTTGCCTAAACCCACCTCCCTCTCTAGCTGGCCAGCTCTTACCTTCATCAAGTTACTCCCTCCCACAAACTCTTGACCTTTAGCCCCTGGTTAATATGAATTTCATTCCTTCCCACTATGGCTAGGACTCTGATTGGCCAGATGGCCTCTTCTCTAACATCATCATTTACTCTGAGCACTCTCTGCCTCTTGTCTTCCTTAGGCTATTGAGTTCACAAGTGAATTCCCATCCCCAAACCCTGCCAGAGCTAACAGTGATCATTTTCTCTCTTATATTTGACACTGTTAAAATCCTAACTATTCGTCAAGGCCTGGTGAACATTTTCCTACCCAAATCCAGCCTGCTATCTTTCATCTCATTGCTTATATTACTACTTTTCTATGCTCCCTCAACATCTGTTTATATCCCAGTGTTTTGCCTTTTCCTCTTAACTGGATTGTAAACACCAGGAGAGTGGGGACCACATCAGAACTAAAATATACTGCTTTCCATAGTATAGATTTTCAATATTTAAGAGCGAATTGTGTTAACACTCCTTTCTTGAACTTTCCTCCATGGTTATTTACTTCTCCCTCATAATCTTTCTCATAATAGTGTTTACTTAGTATTTCTTCTAGAATGCTTCCCATCACACCAATGCAATAGGCCTATAACTGAAGTCAACCTCTGTTCCTCTATGGGCAAAATCCCATCAATGGAGATCTCCTTTTAACTTCCCTGCATTTCCATGTCTCCATGATTTTTGTTACTTATGTTCAAACCTAGCAATTATCTTTGATGCTCCCTTCTTTCACCTCACACTCCCCCACTGTCAGTTGTAAATAATAAAATGTTTTTCCTTTCTCTCAAATGCCACGAATCCATGTCTTTTCCATTGTTACTTTCAGTATCTGGTATAAGCTCTACCTTTCTATGACTAGAGTATATAACAACATCCCCCAATCTAACTCTGCCCTTATCCTTCCAAACTTTCATTGCAATAACCAACTTTAATCACCACTCTCATGAACTCTGCCTCAGATCTAAAACATTCAGGAGTTCTCTGTTTCCCAATATATCAAGTTTTAAATCCTCTGCTGGATTAGGTGCAGACTTGAAAATAAACAACATATTCCAATTTTTGACTGATTCCAACATGCTCTCTTCTTATGGTCAACTTGGTTTCCTCCTGAGTCATGTACATGCAAAGCATACCCTTATCTCAGGGCTGTTGGAAACACAAACTTTGGATCCAAATCCTAGCTTTTCCTTTTACTAGCTGTTACCTTGACAAGTTATTTACTTCTTTGAATCTAAGATTCCTTGTTTATAAAATTAAGACAATATTACGTGTCTCATAATCATATTACAACCAAATGGTGAGCTCTTTATACTCATTCTCTAGCATAGAACTGAGCACAGTACAGGTACCCAATAAACTTGGACAATGGTTAATAGTGCTTAGCTTGCCAATGAGAAATGACTTCAATGATAAAGAGAATGAGATCAAATATAGGAATAAGGGAAACATAGTTAGAAGGTTGAAGCCACTCTCTATGGAGATTAAAAGAAGTAAAAGGCTTGAAAAGAAAAAGGCTCTCTAGTAATCCCGGTGTGAAGGCCCCACGCAACAAAGGCTAACATTAAAGTAGCCTAAGATGAGTCAAAGGAAAATTTCCAATGTTCTGTGAGAAATTCAGAGGGAAGTTAGGGAGACAATGCTGCCATCTATTATCTGCCTTTCAATTTTATTCTTCTTGCCCTTTCATGGTGAGTAGGACCACTTTCAGCATTTGTCTCTTTAGTTTCAAGTGAGGGAAAGACAATGCTGTGACAAAGGAGAGTGCTACCACTCTGCTTTATGTTTCCCACGGCTTTTAAGCCTATAATTCTGTCCTTGATCACTGCATAATTATCTTCATTATATTAGATCATCATATTATCTTCACTTCATAAATGAGGAAACTGAGGTTCAGAAAGATTAAATGACTCACCTCCTTAAGACGTCCTCTTAAAATATTAATGTGATTAAATCCCTGTTCCTACAATAGGCCAATTGTAAAAAGCTTTTGCATCAGGTTTCTCTGACAGATTTGTATAATACAAAATCACTTTAAGAAAAAGCATCTAGATTTGACAGTGCTAGATATTATCTATTTGTCTCTCCAAAACATAAAGTTCTTTCTGTTGATGTAGTCGAAATGGATGAAGCCAGGACCATTCTTTGGAGTGATATCTTCCATATTCTCTTAGATTTTTTTGGCATCTAAGATAATTAACTCTGCTGTGATAAAGTGAGGGCTCTTGAATGTGGATCTCCAGGGAGAGAAGCTGACAAGTAGCTAGAAGAATAAGGTCAGAGCACTAACCTTTTTGGATTTGATTTGAAAGGGATTAACCAACTGCCCAGTGTCCGAGCTTCTAGACGGTCTAGAGTTGGTTATTTTTAGACCAATCTTTGTGGTAAGACATGGCAATAGGTTAAGTATAAGCAGAAGGTAGTAATATTTGGCATCAAATGTGTAGACAAACCTGAATGCCAGAGGCACAAATTATTCTGAAGCAGGATCACAGGGAGAAAAAGGCAGGGTCCAGATCCTGGAAAAATGGGGCTGGAAAGAACTAGAGAGGTTTTCAGGACTCTAGTGAGAGAGCTGGTACTCAGAATGGTTTCAATAGATGAAAGAAACTACATGTGAATTAAGAAATTGAGGCACATTAATAATAATAGTATGATTTAGTGAGGACTATGTACCAGGCACTGTTTTAGGCATTTCACATAAAAATATAAATGAATTCTTCCAGTCATTCTATAAAAACAGTATTATAATACTCATATATGAGAGGTAATAAAGTTTTAAAAGCCTGACCTCAAAGTGGATATTAGTAAAATGGGGATAAAAAATTACCTATTTCATATTGCTTTGATAAGGATTTCATGAGTCAAAATAATGAAGAACTTCAAAAAATACCCGACACATAATAAGTACTGAATGAATGCTAACTCTTACTTGCTAAAAATAAATAAGTATATATTAAGAGAAATTGAGACACTAAATGGTTAAGTAGCTTGCTCAAGGTTATACAATTATTCATTAGTTTGAGCCAAGCTATCAACCTGTCTCTATCTGGTGTCAAATGCTGAATGTGCAAACACCTAGTGTTAGGGTGGATTGGGGGTCAAGTAGCAGTGGTTGTAGCTTGGTGGATAGGAAGCCTAGATCATCAGGCAGATGTGAATAGGACTTTGAGCCTCAAGACATTTGGACTCTATTTGTGTTTAAAGATGGTGTCCCTAAAACCAATAAGGTATGGTTAGGCTGGGCTTAAGGTCTGAGTGTGGCTGACCTACTGGGTGAAGTTTGATAGCATTGGTAGCCAGGAGACATGAATCACTAAAAACTGTCTAAAAGATATATGAGGAAAAGGAAAATAGTGGTTGCAGACTTCCCCTTGTAGGTAGTAGTGAGTGGGAGGTTTGGAAAAGGTCATCAGATAATTTTATGTATTCAAAAGCAAGTTCCTTAAACCAGATTTTATAAATGATTTCCAGGTGCAAATGTTGACACACTCCTGGCCTATTGTCCAATCTTTAGTCTTACAGTAACTAGTAGGCACAAAAAATGGCCACTGTTAGGGCTGCCCACCAACCCCTACTGAATTAATAGTTTGACATTATATAATCTAAAATTTGTCTGTAAAATTTTGTACCCAACTTTGTAAATGCTTAGCTTAACCTGCATCTATAGATGTGTTTAATACAGCATTGTGCCTGATCTGCCAAAGACTTTTCCTTCATTAACTGTGAGAGGCAGATGTTGTACAGGAGGAGGTACCTCTACCACTTTGTCTTGAAAAGGGCCAGCGATATGAGTGGGTATTAAATCGGGCATTTAAACAACCAAAAACAGATGTCTAAAACACCTCAAAACTAAAAGTGTTGCTTTACCTACCCATGTTATGTGATGGTAGACACACCATCAGCAATGCGATAAAGAAAAGCAATAGATTTAAGCAATTCTGTGATTGTTCTGCTACTCATGTTTTTTTCCTCTATCTCAAGTTCTTTTCAGATGGAAGTTTAAAAAGTGACAATCAAATTTAAAAAAAAAACACACCTTCCCTCACCTTCTATGGAACTTAACAGACTATGAATAACTTAAATAAATATATAAACTTACAAAACTGTATTCTTGTATCAAATTAGATAAAAGTTGAATTGTTTCAGACAAAGAGTTTTCTTTCTTTTTTTTTATTTTTAATTCTTGACAGACCACCATTATAACAGGTGAGCATTGTAGCAAGTAATGATATTTAAAATTAAGGAAACTTTTCCATTTCACTGATGCCAATTTTAACATTTCACAATAGGTCTTTTTGGCATTCTAATTATTCTTCTAATTCTATTAATGCTTTTGTATAGGATTACATTGGCTCCTCTTCTAATGATTACTAAAACTTCATTTGGAGTTGTATCACTTCATTAATCTTGATTACTTATAATTAATCAAAAAAGTCTTTTCTTCATGTTTAGGTCTCAGAAATGTTTATCTATATGTATCTTATGAATACTTGACTAAATCTGTTATTGTTATTATTATTATTATTATTTTAAATCTGGGAACTGAATAAGCTTCCTCCCCTGAGAGATAGCTTGACAGTTAAAATCTTAGACTCTGGAGTCAGGCTATTTAGATTCAAAGCTGGTTCTTCTTCATTCTAGCTGAATTTGATGGCGCAAGTTATTTAACCTATTTGTTCCTTTTTATTTTAATCTATAAAATTAGAATCATAGTGATAACATCCAACTCATAGAGTAATAATAAGTATTTAATAAAATGTGAAAAAACTTATAATATAGCTTGCACATAATAAATATTCACAAAGTCAGATTTTATTATTTGTAAAATAGAAATAATTAGTAAATTGTGGTGTGCATTGGCCTTTAGAATCAGACAAGCCAGAGTTTTAAGTCTTGTTCTTTGTTAAAGCACATAGTATTGTGCAAGTTATTTAATTCTCTTGGCTTCACTTTTTTTGGATATGGATATAGATATAAGCATTACCTCACAAGTTTTGGGGAGGATTAAACCAAAAAAGATGCGATTAATATAGTTGGCCCTTGTATATTTCTTGTTTTTTATTTAAATAGAAACATTTTTTTTTTTACTCCATATAAAGCTAAAAAGTATATGAAATGTCTGGGAATCAGAATATTTGCCTTAGATTTTTTTTGCAATATAAATAAAAAAGTCTATAATATATTAGGAATCATTCATTCATCCATTGATTCATTCAAAAATATTAGAATAGTTAATATATACCAGCATTGTGCTAACAACTGGAGATAAAGTATTAAAAGGCTGAAACTCTACCTTCTAGGGAGCTCTGTGACCAATAACTTAGGCAAATAAATAAAAGGCAATAATCAAACTGCCTATATGCTCTGATGGAGGCATTTGTAGAGGGTCATGGAAAAGTAGAGAAGGAACAAGGAAAAATTTGTCATACATGTGGAATCTAATCTGATTTTTGAAATATTAGATGTTAGCTAGACATAATAGAAGGAAAAATTCTGTTCAAAGAGAAAATCTATAAAAAAAAAAACCTTAGGATTCATTCTGTGAAGTCTGCAGGTGTGGTGCAAGGTGAAAAGATTAAGTTGAAGAGTCAGCAACAGGTCACTAGGAAGCACACAAAAATGGGAATCTCATTAAAAAGTTCATCCAGAGGATTTACATGAATTTGAGCTTAAGAAGGATTACTTGGGGAGCAGCAGGAGTGGCTGTAGGGGAACAAAAAATGGAGACAGAAAGCCTGGTTAGTAGGTTGTTGTTGTTATGAGGTTGCAGAGAATATTGTCCATTTATTTTCTGCATTTTCAAATTTTTGAGTATTTACTGTGGTCGAACACAGAAATTATTTTAAAAAAATAGGCTGGATTCTCTAAAGTTCATATTTTCTGCCTAAGGATGATCAAATTAGATAGTTATATATTTATTTTTTATCTATCAAATTACCCTCTTCAATTATATTATTGAGAATATCATCCCTTACTTTTCTTTTATGGTCTATAAAGGACTTACAGAGCTATGCTATTGCAAACTTCTCTTTGTTTATCTAATAGCTTTTGATTTATACATTTTGATATTATGATATTTAGGACATAAATCTTTATGACTCACATCTTTATTGAGGATTGTATCATTTATCAGAATAAAATGACATTCTATGCATTTTACTGTCTTTTGTGTTGGGTTTGATATCCGGGGAGAGCTTCTTGATAGAGGTTTTGCTGTTGAAGTTTATACCAGGCTGTTAGTGAAGAAATGAACAATTCTCCTTTTTCTTTGTTTCAATTCTAAGATCTTCTCTTTCTTTTTTGAGTATGTGTGATATTAATTTATCCTTTTATCTCTTTCAGTGTCATTATGCATCTCTTTTAAGCAGCAGTTAGCGTTTTTACTATACATACAGTTAGTGTTTTTACTATAATTGAGAACCTTTTTTAAAATGTGGCATTAACTTATTTTTATTTACTGTTACAACTGATAAATTTTGTTTTTATTCATTCATCTTATTCTGTGTTTGCTAATTGTTAATGGACTTTTTTGCACTATACTGCTTCTGTCTGTTGCTATGTTTATTTTTGTGTGTGTGAGTTGGAATGTATTCAACCTCTTTTTCAATTTAACTAATGCTTAATTTTAAGAACACATGCACATGCATGCATGCACACACAAACACAAACATATTTTTATAATCATCATCATGAAGTGATCCATATTTATTCTTTACCCCTTAGGCTCTTCTTGTTCCCTCTGTCTGTTCCAGTAATAATCTAACTTCGGCAGCATCCTTTAGCTCAATGTGTGCTAAATGTAGTAAGGCATTCTATCTTAGTCTAATAGATATCATCATAATGACCATTTCTCTATAACTTTGTTTCCATGTCCCAGATGCCTGCTAATACCAAAAATTTGCTCATCTGGTTAAAATGTAGTAGGTGCAAACATTCAATAACAGTGATTATCAGGCCATACACATATGACTATGAATGCAAAGAAAACCATAGATATTATTTACTGCATGAGCATATGAGCACAGAGTGACACCAGCAAGTTCTTTTTGCTGCCCCATGATGTAGCTTGCTGGTAGGATACAGCATTCAGTGGCTGGAAATGTTGATGGTAGACGCCGCTCAAAAGCTGCTCAAGAGGGTAAAGTTTATTGAAAATAATGTTAACAGAATATAGTATCCTCATAGCCCCTCTCCTCAACAATTTACTTTATGTTCAGCTATCTATAATCCAACTTATTAGCAATTCTTATCTGATATAACTGACAGGAAACAGCTTAAATGATACTTGTACACACATGACTCATATCTACTCTTTTCATCCCTTTTTAAAAATCAATATTTGGGTATCCCCTAGTTAAATTCCAAGTAAACACAATATAAATCCATGTCAGTAAAAATAATGTTGACCAAGACAAACATAAGACAGTGTATCTGAGCCAAACCACAAGAAATTCACCTCTAGGTTGACAATAATTCATTAATCAACATGTTTCGGGTAATACAGTTGTTTATTGTACTTTTGAATATACCAAAGTGTGGTCAGGAGCAGTTAGGAGTCAGTAAGAGCTAAAAGTCTACTTATTCTTATTCTATGATTCTGCCCTATAGGTTTTACTCAACTTTTTATCTGGATGGCAAATTTCATCATATTTAGTGTGGTGCTCACAGTGAATACATTTTCCAGTATGTGTACTATGGTATTTCTATAATTTCATAGAATGAATAACCAATATTCCATTTTAGATATTAAAAAAAATGAAGCACATTTGTCTGAATCTGATGAAGAATAAGAGCTTTCAAATAAAGAAGGGTATTGGGGGATGGGGACACTTATTCTGAAATAAGATGGAGGCAAGGAATCTGAGTACAGTTTTAGAACAGACGCTGATTTTCTCAGGGAAAGATGACTTCTCCATGATTTTGTACAGTATCAGTGAATCAGGTGCTAGGAATGTGTTCCAATAGGCCCTTAATAATAAAAGAAGTAAAAATCTAAGACAGTAAGTCTAATTTAAAAAAATTCTAATTCAGGAGGTACTGAAATAGTACCGTAATCCCTTTTCTGTTAACCTAATAAGCACTGTAACAGGTGGTAATGGGGCTTTCTTCTATTTCAGTATGACAACATGAATGTTAACGATCATGTTAATGAAGAAAAGAGGACCAAAGCCTCAGGAGAACTTTCATGGCCAACAAGAAGAAACAATGAGTGTCCTGAGATGTAAGGTTGCTAGATAAAATACAGGACACTCAGTTAAATTTGAATTTCAGATAACATAAATAGTTACCAGTATTAGTATGTTCTGTGCAATTTATTGTTCATTTGAAATTTAAATTTTACTGCACATCCTTTATTTTAGATTTGCTGAATTACCTTAGTCAGGAAGTTTTCAGAGAAAGAAAGGCCTCAAATAGCTTGGAGTCCTCATTTTTCTTTCAAATAAAATTATCTTAATTACCTTGATGTTTCCAACCATATATCTTAACTATCACTAGGTAGTTTGATTTGTACTGGAAAAGCAAGGTATTTTTTTCCACAGATTGATAAAATATTCTTTAATACTTCTGAAATTCCCCTTTTTTATGTTGTATTATTACTTATTCCCCCATCAATATCTTAAAATATGTACTACTGCCAGAACTTAAATCTATTGAGTTCTTACTGATATCAAATTCGAGCTTCTTTAAAAGATATATATAAAAGAAGAAAAACACTGGCTAGTAAATGACCAAATATGTAAGGGAAGACAGAAAGAAGGGAAAAAATCTAGTAATTAAAAAAGAAGAAAACAATAAGTGCTTAAATCTGGTCAGTAAAGTGTTTAGTTTTTCTTTTAAGTAAATTAACATTGACAAAACTCACAGCATTTGTATATTTAGCTCAATCTAAGGATTGTCATGGCTTCTTTATAATTTTTACAGAGATTCATTCCCTTGTGTATTTCTCAAGCTTTAACATTGAGTAAACTCACTGCATTTGTATATTTAGCTCAATCTAAGGATTGTCATGGCTCCTTTATAATTTTTACAGAGATTCATTCCCTTGTGTATTTCTCAAGCTTTAAGATGAATGTACCCATTTATCTTGTCACTTCAACAATTTCAATTGAAAGGCCTTTTAACTGATGTCAGTAAGAAAACTACTGCTATTTGTAAGAATTTGAGTGAGGCAGTTTGGAAGTTAGAGACATATTTCTCCTGCCCATTCTTTCCCCAAAAGGAAAATAGTAGCCTCCATTTTGAGAGAAAAAAAAAAAAGAGTAAAACATGCTCAAAGATTCATAATGTAAATCTGAATGATGGCCGTGTGTGTGTGTGTGGTTTGGCATGAAGATCAAGGCATTAGATTCCTCAAGGAGGCCTGAAACTTATATATTATCTCATTAAAAATTCTGAAGGCAGAAGTGATAGGTTCCTTTATATAGGTCCCCTTGCAGAGGCTTCTTAAGCAGTAGTTATAAGGGAGGGAGTGAAATGCCCAGATCTAAACTCCAGTCAGCCAATTAATGCCCAGCCTTCACACTATGGATTTGATCTCAGAATTCTTGTGCTGTGTTTGTGCTCCTGCAACTCAAACCCACCTGTGATTTCAAAGAGCGTCTGGTGAAGGTGAAGTCAGCTTATTTGCGATCTGCTGTACCTCCTGGAAAATGGAAGGAGAATTCCTGCTCACCATGAACTACCACCATTTCTGGTTATTGGCATACATATGAGAGAGCCTTCAAAATTCCAAGCTCTTGTGGCAAAGCTGTCAACAATTCAGTGCTTCCACATTTGGTTCTTTTTAGAGAACACAGGGAATGTTAACATAGTTAGTGGTCAGCTGACTCTGGCCTATGAAATCAGAAGTGCCCGGCATGCTGAAGGTCATATTCACATGGGCAGAAATACGCTATTAATTTAGAACTTTGGAGCTGAATATAACTGTGCTGTGAATCCTGGTCTTTTTCCCTCTCTATTCCTCTCCTTCTCTCCTTCCTTCCTGCCTGCCTTCCTTCTTTCTTTCCTTCTTTCCTTTCTTCTTGCCTTCTCTCTTGCCTTCCTTCTTGCCTTCCCTCCTTCCTTCCTTTCTTTCTTTGTTAGGTTAATTCACCTACAGTTCTGTGGTCTCAGTCCTAGGATCGCTATCCTAAAACGTTTGTCGAGACCCACAGCTGCCGAATCTTGAATACATCACTTTACTTTTCAGAACTCTCATTTCATTCACTGTAAAATGAAGAGAAAGGGGTTGATTAAGTGATCTCTAATGATCACTCACCACTTAAGGCAATGCCTTTGGTAGCAAAACTCCATCTATACAAGTTGAAATACATGCAGAGTTTTATTTATCTTCACATTAACAACAAGTATAAGAGTTAGATAGTGCAGGGCTGGCACAGAGTCTCCTCATTGCCAAGAGGGAGCAGTATTCTGGTATTTCTGCTCAGTGATGGCTTTTGATTTCATGCTTTTCACCTGTGATTTCAAGATGGCTGCTCCAGCAATAGCATCTAAGCAAGAAGGGCAAGAGACACTGTCCAGCTGAGCATACTCCTTTGTTAAGAGTTCACCTAAAAGCCCTGCCTAAAAACTTACATCTAATTAGCCACAACTATGTCATAGATCCATCACTAGCTGCAAGAGAGGTTGGAAAATATACATTTTTAATTGGGTGCACTGCTACCCACATGAACACTGTATTCTCTTGGTAAGAAGGAGATAAGATATCGGGTAGGCAGTCTAAGCAGAACATGCTATAATCTCTAAGAGTCTATATTTCTTGCCATTGTACTGCCTCTATACAATGCATCTTTTAAATCATTGAGAACAGACAAAAAGCATTAAAAGAAATTTTGTGAACAAAGAATTCCTACAACTTAGATACCAGTTACCCTAAATTAGGAAATAGGGTTCTGGAATTTTAACCTACTGACCCTCATAAAGGTTGTTCCAGACTGCAATTCACTGATACAGTTTATTACTTTCTAGACCAATTTCATTCTTTTTTCCTTTCTATGCTTCTTTTCTCATCTTCTTTCCTTTCTTCTCTGATTAGAGTTATATTTCCCAGATAAACTTTTTGGATGAATTTTTTAATATCTTGCTCATTTAGATCACCTAATTGGCCCTGTTTTCTGTATAAGACATCCTCCTTTAACACTATATCTGCTTTTCCATGATTGGATGACTTACATTCTTAATATTTATAATTTCATTGTTTAATAATGAATATTTTCTTCTATTATTTCAGGGAAATTGCCTTCCTATATTCTTCACTGGTGTGAAAGATTAAATGATTATTTACAACTCTTCATGCCCTTATTGTATTATAATTACTTACATACCTCCTTTGCCATATGACTCTGTATTACTACCCACTAGAGCAGGCAGAGTTTATTTCCCCTGCTCATTGGTATTGAGTTTAGCCATACGTTTGGCTTTTGTCAATGGAATGAAGGTGAAAGTGAATTTTTCAGTTTTTAGGTGAGTCCTAAAGAGGCTTCATGTATTTCCAATTGTCCTCCTATATTCCAGCCATTCCCTTTGAAAGTATTTCCTGAGAGCCATTCAACCAAAAAAGGATTAAGAGACAAATGGAGATGATCTGGAGTCAACCTAAAGACTGAAACAAAATCCAGCTAACTTCACCTTGAAACAGAGCTACTCCAGCTGATCCATACAATTTTAAGTAATATAAAGCTGGTGTTAGTAAGTCACTGATACTTTAGAATTTTCTGTTACACAGCAATATTATAGAAATATCTGACTAATTTTACTGGCCCAGGGGAAATCTGCCTCCTCTAGGGTATCCATTACTGGTATTGGCGGTAATAAAAGTTCGGATATTCCTGGACAGTAAGTGGGCTTTAAAGTTTGTAGTAATTCCAAAGGAATTCTCAAGATCTGACTTCTAAGCTCTATTCTAGAAGTCACCACAAAGGGTGAAGAGGAAAAGGAGAGGTCTTCAGAACCTCTATCAACCATAGACGGTGAACCATTGCCTAGATCTTCTTTATATCCACCAGTTTGACTGAAGGAACTTGCCGGGTCCATATACCTGTTTTCCTATTACACAGGACTCCTATGCCTACTCAGCCAGCAAAATTTAAGTATACAAATGTGGTAATACTTCTCAGAAACTACGAGAAGGCCTTAAAAGAATGGTGCTATAGATGGAGGCATAAGGCTTATGATAATGAATCATTCACCACACTACTTAGCTTCTAGAAAAGAGTAGTCAAAGACTCAAGAGGAAATTGGAGTTACTCTCTTCTCTATAATTGACGAGTGCACCTTGGAACAAACATCATAAGCATCTTCTCTATTAGCCTAGGTCCTGGATATACTTCTGGGCACAAAACAAAAACACTATCTCAGACCTTGGATCCTTGTCATTTATGACAGGAGCTTCCAGGGAAACAGATATACCATCCATTCCCATGTTGACCAGTAAGACCCAAATAGTAAGTTACTGGCAGGACCCTGGAGAAATTTGGGTAAGAGAAGTTTCCTCAGGAAGCCCAAACAGGCTGCCTATGTTGGTGCCATGAGAGAATACTGAGAGACTCCCTCATTTCCTTGTCACTACACTTTCCCTATCTGAAATAAAATTAACTAGACAGCAGCTGCATCTGATCACCCTCAAAGGGGCAGCGGCTGCAGCTGGTTTCTCTCCCACAGGACTCTGCAGTTATATGGTGTCCACTCTGGCATATAGTCAGCTGGCAGCCATTACTGAGATCTTAGAATACTATTTTCTGTGCTCCAAACACTTGCTGTTGTTTATAATCATACAGTGACAGTGGAAACTAAAGCAAGGAAGTATATGTGGTTCAGTAAACCCTCTACAACCATGAGCTCCCCTCTAATGAAATGTGGTTTGCCTGGATAATGGGATGAAGTACTGTGAAGGTAGCTGGAGAGCCTATGAAGAAATTGCCTTGTGCTATTTGTTAATATGCCAGGAAAAACAATCAAACATTCAAGCATTTTTCTTATCCTACTAAAGGGAAGACAAGCTTCTCTGGCCCCTAAGATCTGGATTACTCTTATTTGTGGGGGTAGGACAGCAGTAATCAGCCATGCATTTCTAGACATTAGAGAAGTTGCTAAATAAACATGAGTCATTCAGATGATAAACAGGCCAGAATTTACAGAGTTTATAAATTCAAAACCTTTCTGGGAAGAAGTATACCATAGAAATTACCTACAAGGATAAATTCTAGTTGACCTCTGGCTTTCTGGGAGACAACAGGAAGTTGTACAGACTGGGCAAGCTAGAGAGTTCATGCCTTGCCTAAGGGAAGTGATGCTCTCAGTTCCAGCTGGTTTTGGCTAATCAGAAACACAGACCTCTTTTCTGGAACAAAGAGCAATACCAACAACAGCACCCATGAACATAGAAAAGTAGGGCTTTTCCTCCTTTCCTTTTGAGGAACAAAATAAGGCTTCCAGATTCCTCTAGATAGAAATAATGCATAGAAAATCTCAGCAAAATGACTGATGTTGAATGGCCCTACAAGTTTGAGGCATTTGAGGACTAAATTAAAAACAATTATATCCAATAAATTCTAGTGGTTTGCACTAAAATACTGGGGAAAACTTTTACCAGTGAATTTTCAGCAATGAAAAAATTACTGTTCTAGGATATGTAAATTGTGTGATTTTGAGTTGCTTCTATCAGAGAGAATTATAAAAAGAAAAAGGAAATTGGAGAAAAGGTATAGAAAAAGGAAATACAATCAGTTACAGAAAAAGAATAAAATGTTTTGCAATGATACCCTAAGAAAAGGGAAGATAAGAGAAAGTAAATCTATGTTGGGTCTATGCTCTGATGGCTTGTAATGAAGGAGAGAGCTGAGGACTATGTAAGATGTATGGATAAATGCTTGGTAAAGAACACAGATCAAGGGCTTCAAATGACACAATTCAGTGGCTCTTGAATATGTGATTGGAGAACTAGATGAGAGGAAGAGGTCTTGTTTAATATATTAAAAATAAATATAGGAATTAAATAAATATAGGAGTTAAATCTGGAGAAAGTGATCCAGAAATATATGTATGATGTAAGGGTTCATGAATGAAAACTAGGAGCACATACCCATCATTTATAATTTAAGACTTTTAATATCATTAATTTGACTTATTTAGAGAAATATTTTTATTGATTTTTTTTGTATCAGCAGCTGTGGTAAACCACAGAAACCTAATTATATTGGTTTTATTAGAAGATAATTTATTTGAAGAATATTAGGTAACTCAAAATATCATCAGGAATGCCACATAGCCAAGTTCAGAAAAAGACCAAGGAATAAGGGAGCTAAGAAGCAGCAAAGATCTTACCAGAGCAACACTATCCCTGAGTACCACTGTCCATGAACATTCACTGCTGAGATATAAGGCTCATGATTCCACAGAGGTCCTCATATAATCTCTGTGTATATCTTAGTGTTTGTTTCACTTCCTCGAGATCCAAAGTGTTTTGGACAGTATTTAACTACCCCAGTTTAGGTGATTTCTGTAGCTGTACTCCACCTGTGAATTCCATAATGGGAGGTAGATTCCCCTAATACAGGAACGTTGTTCCAAAATAAGCACACACACAAAAAAATGACAATGCCTTTTACATCTATTAAAGTGTAGTCTGATTATATAATTTCTATGGAGTTGTTTTCTCTCAAGATGTGTTTTCTTATAAAAACTTATTTCAGCAGTCATAAATTTCTGTATTATGAAGCTTTCTATTACCTAAGCTACATGACAAGGGAAAGATTACCATATAATTGTGTGAACCCAGATAAAATTGTAGAGATGCAGGAAAGCTGTTGTGTACCCAGTGACTGTACTTTCTGTTCAGTTAAAGTCAGTATCAGCATTAATGAATCTAAATTATTGAGCACCACGGTGACAAGCAGTGGTGGAAGAAGTTGAAAGAGAGAGACAGAGACAAAGATGGGAGACAGAGAGAAACAGATACATGAAAGAACTACCTTTATTTAAAGGAACAAACAAAATGAAATAACTTAACAACACTCAATACTTATGCCTGAAATTTAGCACATAAATCATGAGTTGTGTAAACTGCATTGATCAGAGTCACTACTGGCATTTCAATGAGGAATAAATCTGGAGGGGGTGAATTTTGACCTAGGTCATAAAAAAAAAAATCCAGTAATCCATTCTTATCATCTTAGTAATTTATTCACTCAATACTTCAACAGATATACATGGGCACCTTCTAAAAATAGATCAAACATTTGAGAAAAAGAAAAAGCATTGATGAGCAAAATCAAGATAAGTGAAAAGAAAGAAGATAGTTTAGGGGGGAAAGTGTATTATAAAATAGTATTTTAAACTAGTCTTATGCTTCAGAGAAACTCAAGAAGATATAGTGCATGGACAAGCTAATGCTAAAATTCTCAGAGAAATTCAAGAGACTAAGAAAACAATTTTTTAAAAAAGAAAAAAGTTTGGAGGACCTTGCAATTTCAAAATTTAATACAAAGCTGTAGTGATCAAGAGAGCATAATACTGGCACAAGATAGACATTTGAACCAAAGAAATAAAATTGAGAGTCCAAAAATAAATCCAGACATCCTTGGTCAATTGATTTTCAACAAGGGTACCAAAACAATTGAATAGGGGAAAGAAGAGTAATTTCAACATATGGAAGCTAGAAAACCTAAACGTCCACATGCAAAAGAATGAATTTGAGCTCCTACCTTATACCATATGCCAACATTAACTCAAAATGGATCAAGTATCTAAAATTAAGAGCTAAAACTATAAAATTCTTGAAAGAAAACAGGTGCAAATCTTAGATATGACACCAAAAGCACAAATAACAAAAGACAAAATAAACTGAACTTCATCAAAATTAAAAAACATTTGTGCATCAAAGGACACTATGAGGAAAGTAAAAAATCAACACACAGAATGTCAAAGCATATATTAGGTAAGGGTCTAGTAACCAGAACATGTAAAGAATGCTTAAAATTCAATAACTTAAAGACAACCCAATTTAAAAAATGGGCAAAGGATTAAAACAGACATGTCTCCAAAGAATATACACAAATGGCTTTAGTACATAAAGAGATTCTCAACATCACTAGTCAGTAGGAAAATGCAAACCAAAACCAGAATGAGACACCACTTCACATCCACTAAGATGGCTAGAATTAAAACAAACAAAAACAGAAAACAACTAAGGAAGATATAAAAAAACTGGATTTCTCATGCATTGCTGATGAGAATATAAAATGGTATAGCCATCATGGAAAATAGTTTGGTAGTTCATCAAAAGTTAAAGATAGAATTATCATATGACCCAGCAATTCCATTCCTAATTATGAACCTTGAAACCATTATGTTATATGGAAGAAATCAGACACAAAAGGCCACCTATTATATAATTCCGTTTATACAAAATGCCAAGATTAATTAAATCCATAGAGACAGAAAATAGATTATTGGTTGCCATGGGCTAGGAAAAGAGAGTTATTGGGACCATGTACTAATTTATACAGGGTTTCTTTCTTGTGTAATAGAAATACTCTAGACTTAGATAATGGTGATACCGGTTGCACAATATAGTGAATATACCGGGGAAAACCTCACTGAATTGTATTTTTTAAAATGATGAATTTTAATTATGTAAACTTTATCTCAATTTTAAAAGAAAAAAAAGAGGCAATTGTAGCCAAAACAAGAATATGCTGCTTTGAAAATAGTATTCAGAAAGAAATTGTTCTTAGAAATTAAAAACATAATTAATGAAAGACAACTAAATTTCAATGGATTGGTAAAATAATAAATTGGACTCAGATTAAGGTTGATTAACACAAAGATAAAGTTAAAATTATAACAAAAAAATTAAAAAATATGAAATTATTTTATTGAAGATAGGAAAAATAGTTTAAAAGAGCACCCCTGGTCAAACACTTTGTTTTTCAAATCGCAGGCCTAGCCCTTTAATGAGTCACAATATCAAAACAGAGCTAATAAGTAGCATTTTAAAAAATGAAATGGGATAGATCAGAATGTTTCTCACATAGTAATATGTGTATGTATATTGAATAGCATATAAAAATGCAGTTCTTATTTTAGATTCTAGATAAAATGTTTGATAGTCGATGATGATCTAATAAAATATCAATGAGGAAAAAACGGTGACAATGTAGGGGCCAGTGCAAAGAAACAAGAAGAAATAATTTTCTCATATTGAAGAAAGGCACAAAGCTATTAGATTGAAAGACCAATCAGATATATTCAGAACAAATAAAAACACACATATCCAGGTGAAATTGCACAATTTTAGAGATAATTTTATATATTCAACAACTTGCATGAAAGAGAATATTGCAGTGCTATCCTCAACCTTCTCAAGGAGAAAAGAATCTAAACAAAAATGTGATGCCTAGAAAAATATCCATCTAATACGAGAGAAAAATGAAGGCAGTTAGTGACAGGCAAGAACTTAAAAAGTTTACAACCCACACGCTCTTTATGAATAAAAGAAATTATTCAAGAAGTTACTCCAATAAAATGAAAAAAAGAAAAGGGAGCCAAGAAAGAGGATGACCTACAGTACATATTCAAGTATGACCCAAGAGAAGGGAAGAAAGCTTAAAAGCATTGAAAAAGAAATTCACTAAAATGAAATGCTGAGAAAATTCCTCTACCTCAGGGTTTAAATGACACTGGGTAGCAATTCTTTCTCTGAGTTAAAACCACTTTTTAGTTTTATAGTGAACAATGTGTATACAATTATTATATTGTGAATTATGTGTGGTGAGTTTTCAATTTTTAGAAATCAACTGATGAAGGATGAAAAATGTATGGATATAAAACTGATAAATATTAAGGATCTCTATGTAAATATAACATAAATGACAAAAATGGCATAGATAAGAGGAAAATGATGGAAAGAAGGATAATTGCTACAATTCTCTCATTTAATGTGAATAAATAAATACTGTGTTAAGTCAGTAAATCAAAAAATAGAGACGAAAGTTTTGAAGGAAACAACTAGATAGACTAAGAATAATAAGATGACAAAAATGTAGAGAGACAATAAATATTTTAGAAATATTTGCTCATCCATCCACTCCTTTGGTAGCCCATTTAAGGAGAAATAGGGCTTGTCTTTGTAATTTTCATGCTGCCCTCTGAAGGAGTATGTGGTAGATTAATTGCACTGATGGCCCCAGTTAATGGGACCTCCCTATATCCAAACCTTTATGCCCTGTAAATGTGTAGTCCTCTCAAACTCTGACTCTGGGTTTAGACATGTGACTTGCTTTCGGTCACCAGTTTTTCAGCAGAATCAACACAAACAGAGGCTTGAAAATGCATTTTGTCTTTCACTTTCCTCTCTTGCTTCTCTTTAACTGTCATGAGAACATGCTCTGGCTAGCCTGCTTCTGCTAGATAAAATATATACTGCCGGTTCCAACCTACCACCTCAGGGTACTTTCTTGACTTCTCTTCTCCCATTTGTAGAAATCTCTTCTCTGCAGTGCATACGTAATCTTCCTGTGTGTAACCAATCTCCAGACCATGCTGTACACCCCTTGGCCCTGCACCTCAGAGCACCACCACCTCCTCAAGTTCCAGACTGCTGCCTCCTAGGGCAGAGAAAGCAATAAAAGGAGAGAGAAAGAGTAAGAAATCTCAATACATTTATTTAGAAGAATTTATTTGGTAAAATTATAACTTCGGAGAGATACTTATTTTATTTCTCACTTGGAGATAACAGAAGGATTTAAACGTTATAATGAAACTCTATTAGTGACACCTACAAGGATCACCTTCTCCCCAATATGCATAAACAGAATTCTGGTACTAATATGAAATATGCAGTAGTGACACAAGAAAGCACAACTATTTGTCTAATGTCTACCATATTTCAAAGATAAAAAGAGCCTTTAGACCAATAAAATACAATTTCACAAACATGAGATGGGCGAATCTTAAAACTTTTGGCAACGTCAAGTATTGGCATAACTGAGAAAAAACAGCTCTCCTGAGGCAGAGAGTAAATTGGTAAATTTTGGAGAACATTAAAAAATATTGACTAGATTTGAAAATGAGCATGCTTTTTTAACTCTGCACTTTTACTTTGAGCTATATTTCCTGGGGAAAATTTTGCATATGTTCAAAAGGGGACATGACAAACAAGTTCACCACACCTTGCTAGAGACAGAGAAACACTGGGAATACTTATGTCTATCAGCAGAATAATAAATAAATGCAGTATATTTACCAAATTTTATACAATACATTGATATCAATATGGTCAAACATTTAAGGCATAATATGCAGGGAAAAAAATAAAAAGAACATTGTAGTATGATACAGACACTATAATGAATTCTTTGTTTGATGTTCACAAATAAGCCAAAAAAATGCTACATATTGTTTAAGATTTATTTACCTGTAATAATATAAAAATATGCACAAGGGTAATAAATATCAAATTCAATACACTGACCCTCTCTGGGTAGAGAGAGGTCTTCAACTGCGTCTGAATCTTTTTATAATTAAACAAATGTAAAATAAACATGGTTACAAATTGATAACATTATGTAATAAATACATAGGTTGATAATAGAAAATATTCTCTCTCTCTCTCTCTCTCTCTCTCTCTCTCTCTCTCTCTCTCTCTCTCTCTCTCTCTCTCGCCTGCATGCATGTACACACACCCCTCAATAAGGTTCAGACTCACTGAGATGATAGAATTTCTGTGGAAGGCTGCCTATAAATAAATAAGATTCTTTCTGCATCTCCCACCACAGTGTTGCACAAAATAGATATAGTCTTTATTCTTATAAGGTTAACAGCATATCAAATAGAGGCTAGATATTAATCAAACAAACATAAATAAATACATAATTAGCACCTGTGGTAAGCGCTATGAACTATGGATGGCATTTATTGGTGACTAGGAGGCTGAGGGACTAGTATAGCCTAGAATGTCTTCTCTGAGATGAAATATTTAAGCTGAGGCCTAAAAGATGAATAAGAATCAACCAAGGGAAAAGCAGGGGGAAGATTCTTCCAAGCACAGGAAACATCATGTGTAAAATCCATGATACTGTGAACAGATTGCGAGGTTCAAGGAACTGAAAGGATAACTATATGGCTGAACAGAGTGAGAAAGTAGAAGCTGTGTAGACACAGGGCAGAGACCACGATCAGAAATTTGGACTTTATCCTAGGAGCAATGGAAAGTCACTGCAATAGTTTAAGAAGGAATGTGCTATGATCTGATTTACAGATTTAGAAGACTGTGTCGACTGCTAGGTGGAGAACTGACTGTATAATGACAAGACCTTTGAGACGACAGTTTCAAATCACCATACTCACACAAGTATTGGATGTAATTGCTCACAAATCATCTTAGGCTAATGATTTATCTCTGGTGGTATGGTACTATAAGAGAGTAAAAAATAAAGTTTTCCTCTACCCTATTATGTTCAGTGACTGGGGCTCTGCAAATTAAATTGACAAAGACAGATTAATGAGCAAAAAGGCATACAAGTTTTATTTGATGTTAATATTTTTATGTGGCATTGGGAACTCCGTGTAAAAAAAGTGAAAATTCCCAAAAAAGCAATTAGGCCTGAGAATTTACATATCATTTTAACAAAGAGTGATACATTGTGGAGATGTGACAAGATATAGGAAAAGGGGTTTGGGCTTCTATGGGTAGTGAATGGTGGGAAGGTGAATATATGGGAGAAACTAATAGAAGACAGGGTTATTTTATTAAGGTTTATTTATGAAGATTTAAGTTGGCGCTTTCTCCAGTGATAAGAGCTGTCTCTACTTTCTGATACAGGAGAGAAGAGTAGGGACACCCTCAGAAAGAGAAATATATGCCCTGCTTTTAGTCATAAAGGGGAGAGTAGAAAGCTTGTTTTGTTTGTCTGTTTCTGCATCACCTGCTCTTTCTCAATTGCTTCCAGCTCAAATTAATCCTTATGCTAAAGATGCATATTTGGGGGTGGTACATTGGTAAGTATATAGACTTTTGAGAAAAAGAGCATTGAATTTGAATTTCAGTTCTACTACGTAGTAGCTCTGTGTTCTTGGGCAATGATAATAACAGACAGGATTTACTGAATTCATATTGTATACCAGACACTATGCCTAGAAGTTATATATTCATTATCTCATTGAATCCTCAGAACAACCCTATGAAGTTAGATATATTATTTCCTTTCTGGTATCTATGAGAACACCAACACTACAAAGTTTAACTCGTCCATGCCACATAACTAAAACTGGTGAAGTCAGGTTTGGACTCAAGCAGTCTCAAAACCCCATGCTCCACTGTGTGACCTTAGTGTCACAGCATTTTCATTTCATCTATAAACTGCGGGTAAGGGGACCAGTTTATCAGATTACCACAACATTAAATGGAACAACATACATGTAGTTCTAAGTCCACTAGTAGCACAAAGTTGCTATTTTTACATTTATTTTAAAAGAAAAACATAACTTTGCTTTTAAAAAATGTTTTAAAAAATTTTAAGTGCTCAGGTGCTCATGAATTTCATAGTCCAGTAAGTAAGGAGAAATTGAGAACATTAATGTCATGCACCAATGCATCATTTCTGCCTGGCTAAATTCATAACTTTTCATTGACATTAATGCTCAGAACTCCATCATCAACAACCATATCCAGAAAACACAAAGTAGAAGTGAAGGACTGGTAATCATGTTCACAATCTTTAACCTGAAAGCCATAATATTAGAGCTGGAATGAACTGAACCAAGTGGGCAGCTGAGAAGCATGAGGACTCAAAAGGTAAATATAGGGTGAGTGAAGAAATATTTTCTTAATTCAATACTGTGATTATTTGAGAGTAGATTCACAAAATATCACAAATTTATTTTCTGCTGAAACAGAGATGGTAGAGTTAAACTTTCTGGGCCAAAATGCAGGCAGAACAAATCATGGTAGCCATCCCCAGTCTCTTTACTTGATATCTCTACAACAGTGATAGCAGCCAAGATGTACTACTTCTAAAAAGATGCCACCTACTATCATAGGCATGTAATACTTTATGAATGCTAGAACATCTCAGAAAACGTGCTGCAGCTTAATATTAATGAAGCGATAAATATCATTATTTCATGAGCACTAAGCATTTTAAATTATAACCATGTTTGGTGTGCTATATTCTACATAACAGAAATTAAAAGTCAAATAATGTATCAGTCAGTCCAGTACCAACTATACATGCAGCCCACCTTCCTGGACCATCCATTCCCAATAGCCAATCTTGAGGTCTCATGACAGTCACACAATTTAGGTAAACCCATTTTCTCATCTGAATTTTCACAAATGCCTTAGTTCTCCATTTTACTGTACATGTGGAAAGATGAGAAATATATAAAAGTACAAAAGATGAAAAACTGACCCTAATTAGCAAAACACTTGGAATTATAGTTTCAAAAGATATGCAGATAAATTCTCTAGAGGCTTAAATGAGAAAAGAAACACTTACTCCCAACCCACCTTTGCTTCAAGCTAGAGGGGAGAGAGAGACAGATTGCCTTACTCTTTTATTTGTCCCAACCTTACATCATTTCATTGCTTAGGAAGAGAAAATGAAAATGAAAGATGAATAAATGCACCCCAAGCTTAAGAGCAAAAGATCAACAGTAAGAGGCAGCAGAAGCGGTTGGTTGGGGTTGGGGGGGCGGGGAGAAGGCTTTTACATCCAATAAAACTGCCTTCATATTTCATTCTCTCTAACTGGTGACTTACACGAGTCACTTAACTCCATTATCATGTATGAAAAATAACATACACTTCATGGTTTTTTCTGAGGATAAAATTAGATAATGTATATAAAGTGTCTATAGCCATACCTGGCACATAATAGATACTCAATAAGTGGTATTTATTATATCACAATTACTATTATTAAAATTCGTTGTTGAGGCCTAAATGTTAAAGCCACATGACTCTAGTTTTTAGCCACTTTGACGCTACCAAGTTACATATTCTATGGAGTGTAATGCACTTAAGAAATTTTTGATGCTTATTGAATTGTTAAACAATTCAATGTATCTCCAGTAGTTCTGAGGAAGGGGACATGGCAGTGCCCCTATGCGTAGTTACACATAAGAATGTAGCCCTCATCTAAGCCCCCTCCCTATAGAGAAGGTGAAGGTGGGTATTTTGACTTGCTTACTGGGACAACTTTTCAACATTCATGATCCAAGAAATAGAGAAAGATTTATCTGCCAAGGCCCCAGGCTAGAATTTGAGGTTTTCCTTTTTTCCTTTGTCTGAGCTCTCTTCTCTCATAACATTTGATGCAGTTTGTACTATGGTCATTTTCTTTTTATTGTGCAAGATTTTTATTCAGAGTGTAAACTATATAATAATACTGTAAGCTCTTCAAGGATGAACATGCCTCATATTTATCTTTGTATTTCCAGCATCTAAACAAAGCCAACACATGTAGATATCCACATGGCTGGGTCCATTCTGTAAGATAATATGTACTTAAAATATGCCATACAGCAGACTAAATACTTTATATGGAAGATCTTATTTATTTCTCCTGAGTATCCTGTGAGATTAGTACTATTACCATTCTCATTTTACATATGAGGACACCGAGATTTAGAGAATTAAAGTAATTTGTTCAAGATTATACAGCTGCTAAATTTTCCAGCCAAGATCAAGCTATTAGATTCCAAAGCCCAGACTTTGAACCACAACTTTAACTGTGACCCTTCTCTTTTGAGTAATGTGTTGCTCTTTCCTAGGGGCTCTTTCTTGCCCCGTGAAGTTGTGTTCTCCTCTGTTATTCCAAAAATTTTCTGTGCATTTCCTTCAGAGCATTCATCCTAATTTGAAATTACATATTCATTCACATACCTATTTTGTTTCTCCCCATGGAACTGTAATCCTCTGAAAGGTAGGGTTGAATCTGTTTTATTTGCTAACCTATATGTGGTATCTCACAAGGTACTTAATGCATAGTAGGTGCTCAACAAATATGTCAAAAGAGATGGAAAAATAAATGCAGGAATAAGGAAATGAAGGTCAGATGAACCACATGTTTCTTAAAGACGAGGACTGTGACTATTCATCCTAGTATCCCCAATACAAGGCTTGTTACAAGAACTCAATAAATGTTTGTTAAATGAATAAATATGAGGTTCTATACAAACAGATTCATATTCCTGATTTTCAGTAATTAAATCCTTTCTTTCACTCATTCATTCAGTAGTTAGCAAGAAAAACATGAATGTGACCTCATTGAGCTCCCTTCTAGTAGAGAAAAACAATGTTAAACAATTTTAGAAATAATTTTAAGTATTTCTTGTTTTTATCAAAAAGAATTTTTGCTCTTACCTTCTAGTTGTGTCTTTTTGAGCCCATTCTCTCTCTTCTTTAACAATTAGTTTTTTTCCTAGGTTTTTTAAAGCTACAAACTCTCTTTCTCTCTCCATGATCTCCTGTGTGGCTTCTAAGTGAGGTCTCTGGTCCCACCCAAGACTTACTGAATCATAAACTCAGGAAAGAGTGGCAGCAATCTGTTTTAAGAAGCTTTCTGCTAGAGCCTTGCTTTTCAAGCTTAGTGTGTATCTGAATCACCTGAGCAGCTTGTTAACATAAAGATTCCACTCTCACAGTTTCTGATTCCAGAGGTCTGGGGAGAGGTCTGGGGAGAGGTCTGAGAATCTGCATTTCTAACAAGTTCCCAGGTGATGTTAATGCTGCTGGCCCAGAAACTGCTTTGAGAGATATCATTCTAGAGTCTAGACATAGGTCTAGAGTTCTCAAGCCTGGCCCTATATTTGAATCACCTGGGGATTCGATGCCTTTAAATTGGACTATCTGTGTGATCATTCATGAATGTTAAAGTTCCCCAGGTAATTGTAATGAATAGGTCAAGTCTGAGAATCACTTTTGATTAATGCCTCTCGAATGTAACATGCATACTCGTTGCCTAAGGTTTGGTTTGGGGTGGGCTCTTAAAACAGTGTCCACAGAACAGCAGTTTAAACATCTCCCAGGACTTAGAAAAAAATACATATTTCTGACCCCACCTCAAAATTATGGTTTAAAATCTACATTTTAACAAAACACCGAAGTGACCCTTAAGCACCTTAGAATTTAGACATGGATCAAAGCACTCATAAGTGCATACTTTCTCCAAGTCCTTTTATCATTTTTCTTTGATTGTTCACATTTTGCCCTTGGATTACATATCATACTATTCTCCTTCCATCCACTCAAGATCTTCAAACTTTCTAAACAATAAAAAGTTTGCAGTCTTTTTATGTTGCGATTTCCATCATTTCAGATGAGCAGGCCATCGCAGGGAATGAGGTAGTGGGTAGATGCACCCACAGCGGGGGCAGATGTTTTAAGATGGGGTGGGTATTCCTTCCTAATTCTACTAATGACTTAAGCACAAGAACCACCAGGCTCTTTATGCTTTTAAAGCAGATGGAGAAAAATTTTAAACTGTCTCTAATGAGTCAGAAATCCAAGTTCTATTCTGGGTTCTGTGACTTTGGAAAGCTTGTTTTTCTCAGCTCCAACTAGTCAAGTTGTGGAATAACTTTGCCTTTAAAAAAGAAAAAAGAGGAGTCAGATGGGTGAAAAAAGGGAAGGGATTAAGAAATACAAATTGGTAGTTACAAAAGAGTCACGGGTATATAAAGTACAGCATAGGGAATATAGTCAATAATACTGTAATAACTGTATGGTGTCAGATGGGTACTAGACTTATTGGGGTGATCACTTAGTAAATTACATAAATGTCTAATCACTATGTTGTACACCTAAAACTAATATAATATTGTGTGCCATCTGTAATTGAAAAATAAAAAAATTATTTAAAATTTTAAAAAAGAGTCATAGAAAGCAGCAATGCCAACAGCCAGCTTCACATTTCCACCCCATTACCCTGAGGCATAAAGGTGGCTGTGTTTAGCATCAGCCTTCAGATATGGAGAAGGGGATGGGATGAAGTATAGAAATTCTAATTATTCCTCTTTGGATGAAAAAGAAAGCATAGAAAGAGTAAAAGAGGGAATAGAGTCCCTGCAGGAGACAGAAAAACACTAAAGCTGTATTATTAAAATGGCAGCAGAGAAAAAAAAAAAACAATTGAGGATTAATGGAAAGTCATCCCTGGGGAGCTGAAGCCTCAATAAAGGAATAATAATAACAACAACTAACATGCACAGTATTACTTTGCTCTTTGTCTCATTTGGGCTCACAATTTTATGAAAGATCTATTGTGTGGTTATTCTCACTTTACAGGTATAAAAACCTGAGGCATAAAATGTCAATATCCTAAACAAAGTCACAAAGATTATCAATGTCAGAACTATGCCTTTGATGATGTTTACTCATAATCTTTCACTATCCTGGCATGATGATTCTCCTAATCTAAAAGAAATCCTGCGATGACCTGTTAAGAGAGACAAAGGAGTCAGGTGAGATTACCGAATGATCATCCAAAGCAGTATCTTCTAAAAATCACTAAAAAAATAAAAAATAACGTGGGTGCCTGAAGATTCTGGTTTAAAATATCTTGGATGGGGCCTGGGAACTTATATTTTTAAGCATGTGTATCCATGTTTTTCTTTCATTAGGGAAGATAAGGGAGGGCTGCTGATCCTAACTCATGAATCTACAATTAGGATTAGAATAATAATTAAATAAAAATGCATGCCATTTCAATATTTCTAATATCTGCCTCTTTAATACAAGGTTAATCCAAGCCTCCCCTACCCAGTCCTATATCAATTCTATTTTGTTATCTTTGTTTAAATAAAATGGTCTGGCAATTGAAGGGATGTTTTGCTATGATACAATATGTATAAGGATCCTTGCTCACTGTAGACCTGAGCATTCTGCCCTATGCACACCTACCACTTGGATACAAGTATGTGAGCCTAAAGCTTTGATATTTTGGTTGAAACAATCTGGCAACCCTCTCTAGCATTCAATAACCCTTGCTTTCAGGAAAAAAATTTCACATGCATCTAAATGTATAATATGGCAATTTAGCTCCTTTTGTAAGTGTTGCTAGCTTTCTGATACTGATGATGTTCACTGCCTCAAATCCTTTCCTTTTTTATTAATAAAATATAAATTGTAGTAGATAAACAACCTAAAAGTTAGGTTAGAAAGACTATCTGAAAACCAGATGGGCAAGGAAGACATAGGAATCTATGCTGTTAGATCAGTCTGTTCACTGATGAGGATTTATGGAGCTAGGATGGAATTGATTCAATGTATGGGCATTGAGTGAGAACATATGCAATGTTAAATTGTGGCATATGTGGATTACAGAAGTTGTCGGAGAAGGAAGTACTGTAGTGATAACATAACAATCTACAAAAAAATATAAAAGAGCTATGGGCCAAATAAATCACGGTAATATAATTTAGTTACTTTGGCTTTAGTAAGAAAAGGTAACAAGAACCGTGTGTAACAATAAGAGTAACAAAAATACTGATAGGTAGCATTACTCAGCACTTACTATGTGCCATAAACAATTCTAAGCACTTTACATGAAATACTTCAATTAATCTTGAACTGAGTACTATTGCTATCTCTATTTTACAGATAAAGAAACTGAGGAAGAGAAAGGTTTATAAATTTGACTATGATCAAATAACTTATAAGTGATCGAGACAATTGTACTCATAGGCAAATACTATTTGATTAAAAATTATACCTATTATACCTCAAGGCAGCTGAACTCACACATACCTTTGTGCCATGTCCCTCCAGCCTTGATCCCTGCCACTATCTTAGAGAATCTTCTCTTTCTGAAATCTTTAGTTTCCATGTGACTGCTAACTTGTGTCTCCCCAATGAGGCCTCTTCTGATATCTTCAGCCCACCATCCTGAAGAGGAATTCAGTCCACCGAAATATACCATAAGATGATGAAAATTCCAAGTCACACAAACATACCCAAAATGAAATAGTGTGATGACAAATTTCCACCAAATCCATAAAACATAAACAACCAATCTACAATTCAGAACCAAACAACTCTATGTCTTTCATAAATTATAGTCATTAAATTTAATGAAGGGTAATGACTACATAATCCCAGGCACAGTTCATTTACATTTTCGAATGTGTTAAAGTCTTGTTGAGGAAAGCTCTTGAGCCCTCTAGAGATTATTGTCCTTGTCCCAGATACTGCTTGTTCTGGGGTAGCTCAACCAAGGTCAGCATATAGATCTCATCCTACACAGGCACTAAGCACCTACAATTTCCAAAGCCTATTTTGCCTTTCTATTCACCTCCCCACCTCGTTTAAAAATAATTCTTGTAAATAAGGAATCCTCATTTCTTATTACAGAATCTCCCTTACAACAAAAAGAAATCCTCCATGGAAATAATTATAATGGGATTTGAGCTACGATAAGATATGCATGTTTATGTGGAGGAGTAAAGATTGATTGACTCTTTTACTCTATGAAGAGAACAAGGTTATTTATTGATTAGATGTTTTATAGCATCTTTCTTCTGAAAGGTTCAACTTGTGCATAGTTGGGGAAAAGTTTGTCCAAGAAATATAATTTATGGGAGGTGAGGGAAGCAGGTGAGAGAAATAGTAAAAAATCATTAGGAAATACACAACCCCCTAAAAAGCCAGGTATAGGAAAATGCACATGTCAGGGAATATGCTATCAATGGACTTGGTGAAAAAGCTGAACCCTAGTTTATCGGGAGACAAATAAAGAATCAATATTCATACAGAAGCATACAAATATGCACTCACACGCTCTCTCTCTCTCTCTATCTCATGCCTCACACACATGATTTTAGAAATAATTAACTGAAAATATTTTTAATTAAAGTAATAAAAGCACCTGGCGTCTTGTGATCTCCAAGCAATCTCTAAGTGATTACCAAGGAGCAGGGCCCAGATCTCCAAGGCTCTGTAAGCCCACATTCCCAATTTTTCCTCCTCCCAGCACAAGAGAAATCTGTTTATAGATAAGAGGGGAGACAGTACGGGTTTGATTCAACTCTCTTTTCTGTTTCTCCCGGACACTATGCTCTACTCGAAAATTTTCTCCCATTCTGAACTTTGGCTTCAGGAAATAAAAGCTAGGAAGTCTTTCTGGTCTACATCTACTTTCCTCTCTGCCACATAACTTTCCAAGGGAATGGACAGCACATCAGTTACGTGTTTGGATAGAAAAAGGAAGATAAAGGATAGGGAGCAAGAAATAAAAATTAATAAGTCAAAATATTATGTATCCACTCATGTGTACTGCCACAACATACGGTACAATGAAAGACAAAATTGCTGGATAGATGTACATACAGAGAGCTAAAGGGCTGAAGAAGGAACAACTAGCTATGAGGGATTATTTTGTATTTTTTCAAGAATGCACATGAAGACAAATATACTAGAATAGCCAAAACCTCTCAAGGGTTTATTCATCTTCACACGCAAATAAAGAATAAGTTATCTGCAGCAAAAATGCCACTCAGTGCCTAGCAATATGTTTAAAGTATTGTGATGTCTTTCCTCGAGTAATTATCAACAATGCAAAAATCACCTCTTTCTCTTCCTTCCCTCCTTCCCTCCCTCCTTCCCTCCTTCCCTCCTTCCTTCCTTCCTTCCTTCCTTCCTTCCTTCCTTCCTTCCTTCCTTCCTTCCTTCCTTCCTCCCTTCCTTCCTTTTACTTTTTGCTTGCTTGCTTGCTTGCTTGCTTAACTATGTTAGGGAGAATATGGACTTAATTTGACCTTTGATAACTATATACTAGATCTTTCTCATGAATAAAATAGGCAAAATAAAATCCAATTATCAAGGTTTCAAATAGGCTTAGATGAGAAACTACATACGAACTTTCTTTGTACATGTAAACCACTGAACAATATTAGTTACTCTTGCTTCCCTTGGCAACATCTACTTAACGTGCACCTTGTAGCTACTAACCCAAAATTTCACCTTCCACTCTCTGCCCGTGTAGACTTTTCTCACCCATCTGAAACTCATGTCCATTCTGTCTACTGTCATCATGTGAGTCGTTTCTCCTTGATGTAAGCCTACCCTTGCCATTGCTTCCCCCGCCACATGATAGCTCCCTCTCTTTGCTGCTGATTGGCTGCTGTCACAGGTGATGGAGGCTGATGCAGATGGATTCCAGCAGTTCTCATGAGTATTTTATGTGCTTTTGCTGATTTACAGCCAGTTCAGCATTCCTTTAAATGGCCATAAATTGGATTGATGTCATAAATCATATCTAGAGAAAGTGCCTGAGTCCCAGCTCGGGCAGCTATGCTAATGTCTATGAAAATAACAAAGAAACATCCTCATTCAGGCCTGACTCTACCACATTAAAAGGCCAAATTGTAAGAAGCTGTCAGTTACTCAGAGGGGAAAAGGTAAAAGGGGGGGAAAGGTCTTTGTAAGGATTATTAATATCACAGCCAGGAAGAACATATAGATGTGTGCCAGTGAGAATAAACAAGGTAGCGGGGGAGGATAAGAGGGGCTGCTGAAAGTGATAAAAGAGGGGGCTGTATATGGAAAAGATAAATGCAAATGAAATATACTGTATGGCAATGGATTATATCAGTGGTTGATATATGGGATTGAGTATCAAACTGTTGAGATGGCAGCCATTAATATGATATAGTGGATGTGATATGCTGGGTGATGGCAGTCTTGGTGTAGGGAAAATAAAGCACACACTGCAGTCTTTCAAAACAATGGTTCAAAGTAAAGACAGAAAATTATAGCAGTACAAGTTTATAAAACTCAAATCGTGTGAGATAATTATGAATTCTGATAGGGTTCATTATTCTTTATCTATCAGCTCTCCAATCTCATAAGGAAGAAGGAGGACTATACGTTCAGCTCCACAGGGGGATTAGGATGGGAGGTTTTCCATTCCATGAAGGGTAGCAAAAGTGACCTGGATGTTTTCTCTGATGAATGCAGTTATCCTTGACATTTTAGCCAGAAAGGTTGGCATCCTCAGACCTCCTCAATTAAATTGCTTTGAGCTGGCGCTTATCTTCAGGATTCCCAGGAATTTAGTTTAGTCCCAGAAATTATCTGCTACTCTTAATTCACTCACAAATTTCTTCATCTGAACTTTCCTGATAACCTACTATGTGCCAAGCACACTATCGAGGTTTCAGAAATTAATGCAAGGGAGTCTTTGAAACAGTTGCTTATGTTTTGTTATCTATCCACTGACCTTTGCATTTGGATAGTGTGTCCACACAACATGTTGCAGCTGGCACATATAAAGCAAGTCACAGGACACAATGCCTAGTCATATACCTTCAAACCTAATGAGTCCCAGGGTCTACTGCTAGTTCTCAGCATGCTTGCCATTGTGTCCTGACTGTAACTCTGGCGTGCATCACCTGCTGTTGGCTCCGAGGTTTTCACAACTGGCTGGACTCTTCTTTTTGGTTTACTGGACCTTGGTTTCCCACTCAGCTGTTAGCTTTGCCCACTCCCCTAGTTTTGGTATCTCCTGTAGCTTAAAGGTAGTGTAAGAGAAATCCCCATCTGAGTACTCCCACACATGCTCCTCTCCTATCTCATCACAACCGCCACCACACACAAACCTCATGCTGACATTACACTAGCTAACCAGCCCCCAGTCCACCAGAAACTGAGTATTCTGATCCTCCTTAGAATTATTTCTTTTGATGGATCCTTGACTTATACTTCCCCCTTTTTCTGTGTGCTCCTGTTTAAATCCTTGATTTTAAATTTGGTGCACTCCCTTTGAGTCATTTTATCCCAAAGATCCAATCACCCCTGCAGTGGCCAGTCTCTCTGAATGCTTCATTTCCTCTTCCTTTCTCCTGAACTACAGTCTCAGTCATCCTGCTGAACTGTCTGCTGAACAGTCCCAATTCCACAGACATTTTAAGTCCAGGAGAGAAAAACCTACTCTTCTTAATCTGTTTCCTGTCTCTAGAGCATTATCATCTCCCAAAAAAATTAAAACATCTGAGTCATCTTTAATTCCTCCTTTTCTCTGACCAGTCTCCCTACATAATCAATTAGAAAATTTCTGCCAGTCCTACCCAAGAAATAACTTTTAAATCTAGTCCTGATTCTATATTCTGATGGTCACTGCCTGAGTTTCCCTTTTCAGCAGGATCTTGGCTACTAACTGATCTCCCCACTTCTAATTTTTTTCCATTCTAATCGATTTCAACCCACTCACTGCTACCTGGATATCATTCCGAAACACATGCCTGATGCTGTCACTCCTTTGCTTGAAAACTTATTGCACTATAAAGGATATTTAACAGGTGCATATAGGAATGCTTACTTGTTCAAAACTGAAAGATTATGTTACTTAGTAGGCATTCAATATGGCAGCAACATACTTTCTAACTTTACCTCAAAACACATAGCCCCAACACATCTTATATTACTCCTACTAGCCTGGAATAGTTGCTTACCTCTGAACACACTTTACAGGGTCTGCCAGGTCAGTGAAGGCAACCCCCCAAAAAAGATGAACTTCCCAGAGTGATTTCAGAACAACTCTACTCTTCTCTGTATCTGAAACTCCACCATGGTCCCCATAAGATCCTGACATTTCCCCAGTATCTACAGAAGGAGACATGTGCTTTTGCCATGATCTTTTTGCACTCTTTGGCCTGCAAGCAACCTCAGAATTATCAATAGAGACACCTTCCACATCCCAATTCAGACACTGAATAAATTGAGAAGTTTCAAATTTCAATTGTTTCCAAACATAAGTCTACATAGAAATCACTGCAGAACTTCCCAAAATATAGACTTCCAGACCACACTCCTAGAAATTATAATTTGGAGATCTGGAGTGGGGTTCAAGAATCTGTATTTTAAATGAGATTCCCCAGATAATCCTGAGGCTCAGCCAAGTGTGGAAATCAATGGCTTAAATTAGCTGGATAGTTGATGGAGCCAGGATGAATAACAGGACCAGCTGCGTTAGCTATCTTTCCCATTGGAACAAAGCAATTCAGAGCAACAACAAAAAGTTGGCTGGGGGTGAGAGTAGTGATGGCTGAGAGGAAGAGGAAGAAAACTGAAGCGATCAAAATTCTTCTCAAATCCCAGAGATGATAAGATTTTTATTTGAGGCTGATAAATAAAAGATGGCCTCTCCCATCTGGCTTTATGATATGGAAACATTGTCAATGAGACATTTATAAAAGTGCCCAGAATTGTTAAAAGACCATGATTATAGTCCTTTAAATTCTAAAATATGAGCGCCAGGCTTCTGTGTGTTCTGTCTTACACAAATGCTAGAGTCGCTAGTGTGGGCACCTGACATTTCCAAAGGGTCATATTTACATTTCTCACAAATTAAGCTAATGCTGTTTAAAATCAGTGCAAATCTCACTTTATATTTCACAGTTTTTCTGCTTTTAAATAGTATCAATTCAAACCTCACTGTTTATTCTAAATAGGCAGCTGCGTAAATTCACAGTAGAGCCTGTCATCATGGTAGCTTTTAATGATAGCAACATTGCTGCTGTGTGTCCAGATTGTCAAGAGAGGTTGGAAAAACAGAACTGCCTTGATGTGTCCTTGGTGTGGCCACCAGGAACTCATATTTCACATTCTTTCATTGGCTGATTTGGCAAGTACCCTATCTTGAGACCGCTTTGGATGCCACTAAGAGGTCTCGGCTTCAGTGATTTTTAACACACATAAGTAGACTTTTCTGTAATTGACATAATGTTTGTGATTCCATCATTTATGGCTTTTGTCAAGAACTTTCTGGACTGAAGTTTCTTTACTGGTAAAATAATAATAATAAGCCTTTACCTCTGCTCCTTTTTAGGGGTGGTCAGAGAAATAAATGAAATATGTGTGAGTGAATGAGTAATTGAGGTGTGCTGGGAAGTGGCTCATATGGCTTTAAAGCAAGCAGAAGAGTGAGTTCTAGTTGGTGACACAGCAGCTCAAGCAAGAAGAAAAATAAAACAAATGGAAGGCAGTGAGAAAACTACACACTAGCCATACAGAAACTGGGAAAGTGACAGAAACAACAAAGGCAATGGCAGGAAGAAGAAAAGCAGCAGGATGAGAATATGTTAGGCCCAGAATTTTTTCTTCTTTATCTCGGTTCAGAGCCACTATCAGTGTCTATAAGTGAAGACTGAAATGGGGATACAGAAAAAGACTGTGGAATCCTAATGGGGAAAGGGAAAGAAGGAAAAAATTGGGACAGTAAAGTGGGAAAGAAAAAAATAAAAGTATGACTGCTTTTGTTTTTGTTGGCCATTGGGCAATGGGCAGACAATAAGGAAAAAGTGAGGAAAAGTTCTTCTGAGAATTAACCATATCACATCAAAAATCAATTTTTTTCTACTCAAATATCTTAGCCTCACCATCCTTGGGCTATAAAAGTAAATATGCAATTATGGTATCTGAACCCTCAGTCTACTTGACTTTTAAAAGTTCTGCCTTTTACCAGGTTTCTTTTCCAAAACATTTCTGGGGAATGTGACAATGAACCACAAATCTGGCCTAGTTGGTGCTCTACATGCCTGCCAGCTGTCTCGTTCAGTTCACTGCTCCCCTCAACACCAGGCCTCCAGTTATCTTTCTTCAGTTACCCTCTTCCTCTTAGGTGCTTATCTCAGGCAGCTGCTGCTGGCTCAGTACCCCTGCACATCAGTATCTTTTCTCCCAGTTTTTTCCCTATGTTTCCATGATGAAGCAGAGAAAATCTGCAATTTTTAAGAAAATTTTACAGATGATTTAGAGGTAATGAAGGAAACACAACAGGAAAAATAACTCGTATCTACCGCTAGCTGTGGGTATGCCCTGAGACTCATGCCTACCAGGTAAGTTTCTTTGCCCTGACTTACTCTATATCTGTTCCTCATATATGCCCGTATCCTGACCAAAAGAGCTTCAGGAATCTCAGTGACCTAGCACTCAACTATCAAAAGACCCAGAAAAAGTGGAAATGGTCTCCATTAATGTCAGTCCAGGCCCTCCTGCTTAGTACTCGCTTCTTGATTCAGGTTTGATCTCTCACAGGAAGAGTCCCTTCGGAGAAAACTCTGTTCCACTCACTGGGAGTTAGCTTTCCTTTGCTCTCAGGTGATATCAATGTACTGTATTTCACAAAGCTTTAAAAACTCCAAAAGTAGGTAATAACTACAAAGCAGACCAGGCCAAACAAATGCACATCCCCACAAGGACAAGGCACACCCTTCCTAGATTTCCTCCATTCTCTGGTGGTGTCCCCTCCCCATCTCCCACAATGACCACTGACCTGAGGCTGAGACTCTAACAATATAAGAGCTTAAGATGAATCCACCACATAACCCAGTTTTCACCTGTTACCTCCAGAATACTTTTAAATGCATTCTCTTGTATTTTCAAAGGTTTCCCAATTTTGATAACAAATTATATGGTCTCCCTAATTTGAGGGAGATTACCCATTACAATGAAACAAATCATATTAGTAAAGGCACTTAATATCACTTCCCGGGACTACCGTATAAACCTCTAACCCGAAATATCTGCCTCCATTCTTAGCTGCCACTTCTCATTTATTTAACAAATATTATTGGGTGCCTGCTATGTGCTTTGGTTGTTCTTGAGACTAGGTATATAATAATAAAACAAACAAGGTTACTACTTTCATGAAACCTACATTTTAATGGACCAAAAAGGAACTTATTAAAATAAAAATTTGGTCATGATACCCACCCCAATTGTTTAAAAAGTCCCTATTGCTTGCATACTAAAGGTCAAACTCCTTAGCTTCACACCCAAGTTTCATTCCACCCTCAACCCCAGGCTTTTTCCTCTAACTCTGTATTCTAATTTAACTCCCATTTCACCAACAATATCTTACATTTCCCACATTTTTCCCCATATTTCAGGCATTTGTGTGTGCTCTTTATCCTTCTCAGAATAGCCCTGCTCTCTTTCTCTTGTGGAATCCCCTACTTATCTGTCAAGTTTCAACTCTATGTCATTTAATTTCTATGGCTTTCCCGCAGCCTTGAAGGCAGAATTAATCATTCTCTTATCTGTAAGCCCAAAGTAGTTTATAAACACATTTGTCTTAGTATATATCACATCATGGTTTGGTTAATATGTTTATGGGTCTCTCCTTCCCAGTAGACTGAGTTCTTCAAAGGCACCGACCATATCTTATTCATCCCTCTGTTACCTACGGCAAGAATATCCAAGTGGTTCAATAAATACTTGTTAAATTTCATTAGAAATTCTAGGACATCAATATGTATAAGCAAAATTTTTGTAAAAATCTTTGATAAAAGGCTGGCAAGAATATGAAAGGCTATGATAAAAAATGTGCACTGGTTTTCATAGAGGGCTAGAAAAATCTAAAAGTCTGGCAAATATAATGTAAATAACAGAAAATGCCAAAGGGCAAAGGTAAAAGAATATTTATTATGTTTGCATCAAAAATAAATGTTTCAGTCAAGAACAGCAGCAGAGGTGTGTGTTATTAGTCCCTGGGGCCCAGAGGAACCACAGGAGAGCTACCTGCAGGCTGGGCAACATTTTCTCCTTTACTGAAATTATTTTGGCCACAGCAGTAGAGCCTCCCCTACCAGCTTTAAATAAAATATGTATCTTTAACAGTGGATGGAGGAGGTAGTATCCAGCAAGAGAAGCAAGCAAAGCTCAAAATTAGTTTGGAACTCCCATATAGATATATATAAAAAATAGAGGAGACGAAAGACATGAAAGGAAAAAAAAATGAACCAATAGTATTGAATGTCCTTAATTTTTATATAAATGGTTCATATTGTCTCCACCCGCAATTTACTTTTTTCACTTAATTTTTCATTCTAAATACTCACTTTGATACATCATTTTTCAGACCAACCAAGATGTCTGCCTCTGATACAACATAAACTTTTTTATGAGGTGACATTATACATATAAATTATAACAACGCCTTGCGCACAGTTAACAATCAATAAAGGTTACCTATTGTTTTTACTATTATTATCATTTATTCATATGAATACACAACTTATATATCCATTCCTTTTTAATACACTTTTAAGTAGGATCTAATATTTTACTTATACACAAACAATATTGTAATGGACATACCTGTACATGTCTCTTTGTGTGTGTGAGAATATCTTATACCTGGACGTGTATTGTTGGAATGAAGCATGCAATAGAGCATTGCAGTGGTAATTTTTAATTTATCACACCTTCCTGTGTCCATTACCCTGCACTGTCTCCTCCCATACTGACTCTAGGGTTGTTCATGTGTCTCTTTGGCCAACCGGACATTGTTGAAAGATAATTCTCTATGGCTTTCTTACACTTCTATACATCTTACAAGCAAGGCACTAATTGGCCTTTCACTGGCCTATCTTTTCAAGGATATTTTGTAGCAAATGGCCTTAGAAGATATAGTATTTCCCTCAACAGCAAAGAACAGATTTGCTTAACATCTTATACCATAAAGATGATGTCTTCCTCTGGGGCAAAGGCAGATTTGCTTGTAGCTTGTTATAAAAGACTTAGGTTCATAAGCTCAGAGGTCTTCAGCTGTAACTGAAGCACCCACCTCTGTATCACCCTCATATAACTTGATAAGCAAAGACAACAGACATGAACACATGCTCATGCTACTTGCTGTGCTGTAACATAATCCTTTGCCTCTGCACCAAGAGACTTGTACCTTCTACCAGCTTTCAGAAAACTACAGCAAGCTAATTTGTCAGCTCATATCCTTCACATTTCTCAACAGATATTAGCAAGTGTGATAAAAGAAGATTAAAATCTGCTCGCACATTGGGAGTTGCCCTCTCTTGCTTCTGGAAATTCTTTTGACACCATGTGAATAAAATCCAGGCCAATCTCCTGAAAGATGATAAAGAGCTTGAGGAGAGAAGCCCTACACATCCTACTCAAGGCCTAAAACTATCAGTAAGCCCAGATGACACTATGAAAAAGCAGAGATGAACCATCTCAGCCCAAGTTGCTGGCTCACAGAGCAGCAGATTGTTTTAAACCGTTAGTTTTGAAGATGATTAGTTATACAGTAAAAGGTTACTTTAAAAAGGTTATTGTTATAAGGTACTTAGTTAGAACCTAATATATACCAGATATTGGTACAAGTGCTGGAAGTATAGGAATGAACAAAACAGATATATTTCAGAGGGTAAATTCAGCATTAACTTCATTTGACACTGGACAATTTGACCTATAAAGGTTTGTACAAATATTCACTTAAAGTAATTCACTTGAAAAAATGCATGAACATTCTGTCTACCATATTCCTACCACCAATTGTTGTTTTAGGATTTTTTTCCAATCTGATAAATGTAAAATTGAATAACATTGCTATATTAATTTTCATTTCCCTGATTAGTGGTGATTTGTTTTCATATTTTATTTCTTTTTGTGATGCCTATTCAGTGAATTTCTGGCTCATGTCCTATACCAATCTCGCTGTTGGGTTGTCTTTTCACTTATTTATTCACTGTTCTTTATGTATTCAAACATTATCAGTTTACTTTATCAGTTAAGTACATTGCAAATATCATCTCCCAGTCTGAGATCTGCCTTTAAACTATAGGTTTTGCCCTCTTCCTGCATCAAAACATTTTTAATGTTTCTCCAGCTTTGTAATACGTCTTAAAATCTTGTAGAGGGCAAGTCCTCTTTCTTGATTTTCATTCAATTATTTTGGCTAAACCAGTTCCTTTGCTTCCATTATATCTGACTCCATATACATACATCTTGTCAAATTCCACAAAGCTCATGTACTGTTGCTTTTTAAATTTTAATTATTTTGAATTTTTGTTAAATTGAGGTTAAACGGTGTCTTCGATACTGAGTCTTTCAATCTATGAATGTGATACCTCTCCATTTATGTCCTTTAATAAAATTTTTTCTGCAATGATTTCACAAGTCTTTTATAGGGCTTGTTCTCAGATAGATGATAGACAGATGATAGATGATAGATTAGATAGATAGATGATAGATATATAGATGATAGGTAGGTAGGTAGGTAGGTAGGCAGGTAGGTAGGTAGGTAGATAGACAGACCAACAGATAGATAGATAGATAGATAGATAGATAGATAGATAGATAGATAGATAGATAGATAGATGATAGATAGATATAGATAGACAGACAGATAGATGATAGAAAGAAACAGACAGGCAGGTAGACAGATAGATATAAATAGATGATAGATGATAAATAGAGAGATAGATGATAGATATTTGCTATTGTGATTGAAAAGTTTTTTTGGAAAAAAAAACTATTATTTTCTTGATTGTCACTGATGACTTTGTAGTTTTGTGCCACAACCCCTCCAATTACCTCTGATTTCAACTTCAGCTGTCGTAGGCAATTTCTTGTGAAAGACTTCTAGGAACTTCTCTGAGTCCTCAGAAGCTCACAAGGCACATATCACATGCACAACAGAGCAGTTAGCAAGTTAATGCCATCAGGGACAAACCTTGACCAAAAGGGAATAGGAGACATGGATAAATGACTCAGCATCTTCTCCTTTCAACCAGCAATTCTGAAAGTCAGTGTGCTTCCCAGATGTCACAGTATATTCAAACCCACACCCACTGTTCATAGCAGTGACCCCAATAATCCATACATGTAACTGACTTTTGCTCCTTTCCTTGCACTCCCTTGCTTCCTGACTACTGTTCCTTGAGTTCATATTAAAAATTAACTAGTTGCACCCAAATTTTTGTTATAGGTTGTACTTTCAGGGGATACCCAAACTAAGAGATAGTTATACAGAAATGCTATTGAATTTTGCCTATTTATTAATTTCCAACAACCTTGCTGAATTCTCTAATTAATTCTAATAGATTGAAATAAATCTTGGATAGTTTAGTCATATTGTCTCTGAATAATAAGAATGCAATTCTTCTTTGCAAAACCTTACTACTCACGTGCATTAATTCTTGTCTCATTACAAAGCCTAGGACTTGTAATATTATGTTGAATAAGAGGAGTAATATCTTTAACTTCTTTTTTGACATTACAAGGAATACTTCTGTATTCAGTTGCATATATTTCCTGTAGTTTTTTGATAGAGACAATTTATAAAGGTAAGAAAGTTTCCTTTTATTTTTAGTTGGCCTAAATGTTATATTATAAATGAGCATTAAATAAAGTTGAATACGTGTCTAAAATCTATTGTTAAATATTTTTTCTCTTTTAATCAGTGCTTTATAATTTGAAACTGTTCTTGCATTTCTGAGAAAAAACACTATTTGTCAATATCTTCATCCAGTTTTGATATCATTTCTGCTTAAGCCCCAAAAATGAATTAGAAAATTTACCACTTAACTTTTTTTTTGTAAAAGTGAATAGAAGATGGGTGATCATTTCACTAAAAATTTGGTAAAAACTCACTAGTAAAAATTACTCATCTGGGTCCAAGTTGTTAATACACTTTGACAAATGAATAATGATTAAAAGTTTATTTCAGTTTTCAATTGCTTTTTAAGATGATGAATTTTATTCTTCTGTAAATTGTTCATATTATGTTTTAAAAAGTATTATTAATGTCGATACTTTTAATGATTTTAAACCTTTCTAAATTTTGTCATACTCTTCTTTTAATTACTAATATTATTTTTAGTTTCTTTTTCCTTCAAATTATATTGTCAGAGGACCATCTATTCACTTATCTTTTTAGGTAACCAACTTTTGGTTTTGGTTGTTGTTTTTTTTGTTTTTGTTTTTGTTTTTTTTTGCTTTTGTTTTTCTAGGTAAAGTTTTCTCTTTCAACAATGCTGGATCTTATTTCTATTTTTTTGTAATACTTGTTTTGGATTTACTTATCTATTATAGTTTACAGATTTGTTGAGTAAGCTTAATGCAAACTAAATTAAACTCAAGTTTACAATTTGATATATTTTGAGATATATATATATATATATATATATACTTGTGAAACAATCAGTGTAATTAAGATATTGAACATTTCTGTCACCTTAAGAGATTCCTCATGGTCTTTTGTATTGCATCCATTATTCTCTTATCCTATTGCATAATCTCCCAGATAACCACTGGTATGCATCCCATAAATATAGATTATTTTTTATTTCTAAAATTTTAAATAATTAAAACTGCATTTGGGGCCTGGTTTCTTTCACTGAGCATATTTCTTTTAAAATTCATCTGTGTTGAGGCATGTGTCAATAGACTGTTTTTGGTTGATGGTCATGAGGAATATCAATATATAGCTTATGTTGTCAAATTTATAAAATGTTTATAATATTCAGTCATTATCTTTTCTGTGTCTATAGGATTTGAACTAGTGCCCTCATTCTTGATATTGGGATTTTTTCTATATTTTTTGCTCAGTCTATTTAGATGATTATCAATTTAACTGATATTCTCCAAGAAACTACTTTTGGATTCCTGTTTTCTCGGCTGTTTTGTTTGGTATTCCATTGTTTTCTGCTCTTGTTTAATTATTTCCTTTACTATGATTACTTCTGGTTTAAACTAATCTATTTTCAAAGGTGGAAGCATAGATCATTGATTATAGATCTACTGATCCTAACTCTTCCATTTTCCTACTGTACCATCTGTTCTTTGTTCCATTTTTCCTGTTTTTTAGCCTTTCATTGAATTGTTTTTATGATCCAATTTCATTTCCTTCATTCACTAATTAGATATATCATTTTTTGTGATTGTATTAGAATTTAACTTATCACAGTCTACTTTCATGTAATAGTATACCAAGTTGTATGTAATAACCGTAAGACATCATTTCATTTCACCCTTCCTGACCTTTATACTATTGTCATACATTTTACTTTTACTTATGTTAAAAACCCACAGTAAGTTTTTATTATTTTCTTTAAAGTCTATCAGCTATTAAGAAAATTTACAAAACAAAAACATATATTTAACAACATATTTGTCATTTCCCATGCTTTTCATTCTTTTATATATATTCAAATTTTCATTGGGCATTATTTTATTCTCTCTAAAGGATTCTCTTCAACATTTCTTATAGTTTTCATGGTGAGTTATATTGTGATGTACTGGTGGTAATACTTTAAGATTTTCTATATCTTAAAAATTAATTCACCTTTGCTTATGAAATATATTTTGTTATGAAAGATAATTCCAAGTTTACTTTTTTTTTTCTGTTTTCTAAAGATGTCATTCCACACTTCTCTGATTTACGGTGTTGTTTCTTAGGAGAAACGTGTTGTCATTATTCTTTTTTTTCCTTCTGTAAATGAAGGACCTTTTTCCTACCTCTGGCTTTGAAGATTTTTCTCTTTAATCACTGGTTTAATGCAACTGTGTTATGATGTCCCTTGGTATGCATTTCTACTAATTGTGGTTCATTCCGGTTCTTGAATCTGTGCCTTTAGTGTTTTATCAAATTTGGAAAATTTGGCTAGTATTTATTTAAATATCTTTATCTTTTCCACTCTTTCTCTCTTATCTTTCTGGTACTCAAATTACACATATCAGAATGCTTGATGTTTTCTCACAGTTCACTGCCACACTGCTTCTTTTTTAAAAATTCTTTTTCTCTCTGTATTTCATTCTGGATAGTTTCTATTGCCATATCTTTGAGATCACTAACGTTTTCTTCCACAATGTCTTTTTTACCATTAAATCCATCTAATACATATTTTTTATCTTATAAAGTCTAAATTTTATATCTAAAAGTTTGATTTGGGCCTTTTTTATATCTTCCATGTCTCTTGTCATATCTGGAAATTTTTGATTCTATGCTAGGATACTGAATTTTTTTTTTTTTTTTACATTTCTATAAATACTTTTGGGTTTTGTTCTATTATGCAGTTATATGGAAACAATTTTATGCTTTAAGTCTTATTTTTAAGATTTGTTAGGTGAATCTAGATAGCCTTGGTACCAGGGCTCTGACTGATAAAACAATTCCTAGCCCTGTGTGAGGTTTGTTCTACATGATGTTTTCCCCAATCTTATTAGTTTCCTAACCATACCAATCAGCACTCAGCTGAGGACCCTGGAGAAATTCTTTGGAGATCTCTGGAGCTCTCTTTTCCCATGAAACTCTTTTCTCCAGTACACTTCCCTGTTATTTCACCATCTTGGCCTCCAAACATCTATATTTGTCTTGTAAACCAATGCACTTATTTTGATTTCCTTCTCTCTAGTCTGCACCTGGAAACTCTCTACAATCATTAAATTAGAGGTAATCATACAGCTTGCCTTATTTGATTCTCTTTTCTCAGATCTAGAATGTGCTGCCTATTATCCAACCTTCGAAAATCACTGTTTCATGTATTTTGTTCAATTTTCTAATTGTTTAAAGTAAGATGTTAGATCCAGTTTCAATATTCCTCTCCTGATGCACAAGTTTTAAACTTTGGTACTCTTTGTATAATTTTTTTTCTAACTAATGGATTTAAGGTTATACATGTCCTCTAACCTGAAGCTTCATCATGCATATCTGATGATCACTTCTAAATATTTTATTTTCATTGGGATTTCCTATTTGATTCATAAATTATGTAAAATTATGTCTTTAGAATCCAATTTTTTGGGATCTTACTGACAGATTACTATTTCAATCATACTTTTTAAAAAGAATTTGGTCTACAAGATTTTATTTTGTATTTATTAAAAGTTCCTTTATGTTCCAACATGTGGTCAGTTTTATATGTGCTTAAAACTAACACTAATTCTCTATTTTGAGAATACAGTTTTTATAAAAGTTAATTGTATTAAGCATACTAATTATGTTGTTCAATTTGTCTGCATCTTCACTAATTCTCTTTGCATGACTCATCAGATTCTGAGATATATGTGTTAAACATTTACACAATGATAAAAAAATTTGTTGATCTCTCCTCTAAATTCTTTACTTTTTGCTTCTTATAATTTGAGTCTACATCATTAGAAATATTAAGTTCATGACTGTCATGTATTGTGATAAATTATTCTATTTACCATTAAGTATAATTAATTTTGCCTGTATTTATGATTTCATAAAATATATCTATATATTTGATTTATTTATTTGTAAAATTTATTGGGGTAACATTGGTTAATAAAATTATATAATTTTCAAGTGTACATTATAATTTGACATCTGTATATTCTATCGTGTGTATACCACCCTAAGTCCAGTTTTCTTCAGTTACTATGTAATTGATCCCCTTTACCAACTTCACTCTCCTCCTACCCCCCTATATCTGACTCTCTATACCCCATCTACCTCCTCACTCCTCACCCACGCCCTACCCTCTGGTAAACACTAGTCCATTGTCCATGTCCATGAGTCTCTGTTTGTTTCTTCTGTTCATTTCTTGATTTTAGGATTATATCCCACATATAAGTGATATCATGTGATTTTCAAATTTTTCTATCTGGCTTATTTTGCTTAGCATAATTATCTCGAGGTCCATCCATGTTTTTGCAAATGACAGTATTTCATCTCTTCTTATGGCTGAGTAATATTCCATTGTATTTATGTACTGCATCTTTAGCCAATCATCTATCGTAGGAAACTTTGGTTGCTTCCATGTCCTGACAACCGTGAATAATGCTGCTATGAACATCGGTGTGCAAATATCTTTTAGGATATGGGTTTTCAGGTCTTTGGGGAAATAGCCAGTACAAGGATTGCTGCATCATATGGTAGATCAATTCTTAGTTTTATGAGGAAACTCCATATAGTTTTCCATAGTAGCTGTACCAATTGGAAGTCCCACCAACAACGTATGAGGTTTCCTTTTTCTCCACATCCTCTCCAACATTTGTTATTACCTCTCCTGTTGATTATAGCTATTCTAACAGGTGTGAGATGGTATCACACTGTGGTTTTGATTTGCATTTCCCTAATAGCTAGTGATGTTGAGTATCTTTTCATATATTTGTTGGCCATTTGTATGTCCTCTAGGGATTGAATCATTTGTTTGTTGTTGTTGTTGTTGTTGTTGTTGTTGAGTCATATGAGTTCTTTGTATATTTAGATATTAGGCCCTTATCAGAAGTGTTGCTTGCAAATATATTTTCCCAGTCAAATGGTCGTCTCTTTACCTTGTTGGAAGTTTCTTTTGCTGAGCAGAAGCTTTTTAGTTTGATGTAGTCCCATTCATTTATTTTAGCTTTTACTTCCCTTGACTTTGAGATCAAATTCATAAAATCCTCTTTAAGTCCAAGGTCCTTGAGTTTAGTTCCTATGTTTTCTTCTATGCATTTTATTGTTTCAGGTCTTATATTCAGGTCCTTAATCCATTTTGAGTTAATTTTTGTGTGTGGTGACAGACAATAGTCTAGTTTCATTCTTTTGCAGGTGGCGTTCCAGTTTTCCCAGCACCATTTACTGAAGAAGCTTTCCTTTCTCCACTGTATGTTTCTGGCATTTTGTCAAAAATTGTTTGCCCATATAAATATGGGTTTACTTCTGGACTCTCAATTCTGGTCCGCAAGTCAGTTTTGCTGCAAATACCATGCCGTCTTGATTACTGTCACCTTGTAGGATTATTTAAAGTCAGGTAGAGTGATGCCTCCACCCTTGTTCTTTTTTCTCATTATGGCTTTGGCAATTTGGGCTCTTTTGTGCTTCCATGCAAATCTGATGATTTTTTGTTCTATTTCTTTAAAAAATGGCAATGGGATTTTGATGGAGATTGCATTAAATCTGTATAATGCTTTAGGTAACATGGTCATTTTAACCGCGTTGATTATTCCAGTCCAAGAATATGAAATATCTTTCCATTTCTTTGTATCTTCTTCAATTTCTTTTAATAGGGTCTTGTAGTTTACATTATATAGGTCCTTCGCATGTTTTGTTAAATTTATTCCTACGTATTTTATTCTATTTGGTGTAAGTGGAAAAGGGATTATTTTTTTCAACTTCTTTTTCTGACACTTCATTATTAGAGTATAGGAAAGCTATGGATTTATGTATCCAGAAACTTTACTGTATTTGTTTATTGTTTCTAGTAGTGTTCTTGTTGAGTGTTTAGGGTTTTCTACACAGAGAATCATGTCATCCACAAATAGTGACAGTCTGAATTCTTCGTTTCCTATTTGGATACTTTAGTATCTTTCTCTCATCTGACTGCACTTGCTAGGACCTCCAATGTTATATGGAATAAGAGTGGTGATAGTGGACGGCCCTGCCTTGTTCCTGATCTTAGAAGGAAGGTTTTCAGTTTTTCACCATTAAGTGTTATGTTGGCTGAGAGTTTGTCATAGATGGCTTTTATTATGTTAAGGTACTTTCCTTCTATACCGATTTTGTTAAGTGTTTTGATCATAAATGGATGTTGTATCTTGTTGAAGGCTTTTTCTGCATCTATCGATATGCTCATATCATTTTAGTTTTTAATTTGTTTATGTGGTGTATCACATAAATCAATTTGTGTATGTTGAACCATCCCTGTACCCCTGGGAAGAAACGTACTCGATCATGGTGTATAATCTTTTTAATATGTTTCTGTATTCGGTTCTCTAGTATCTTATTTAGTATCTTTGCATCTGTGTTCATGAGAGATATTGATCCGTAGTTTCTTTTTTTGTTTTATCTTTACCATGTTTTGGTTCAGAGTAATATGGGCCTCATAAAATGAGTTGGGAAATATTGCCTCATCTTTGATTTTTTGGAAGAGTTTGAGGAGAATAAGTATTAAATCTTCGTTGAATGTTTGGTAGAATTCACTGGTAAAGCCATCTGGTCCTGGACTTTTACTTTTTAGTAAGTTTTTAATGATTGTTTTTATTTTCAATACTACTGATCGGTGTATTTAGATTTTCCAAATCTTCTTGATTCAGTCTAGGAAAATTGTATTTTTCTAGGTACTGATCCATTTCTTCTAGGTTATTAAACTTGGTATTATATACTTTTTCATAATATTCTTGTATGATCCTTTGTAGTTCTGCAATGGCAGTCATAATTTCCCCTCTTTCATCCCTGATTTGGTTTATCTGTGTCCTTTCTCCTTTTTCTTTAGTGAGTCTAACCAGGGGTTTGTCACTTTTAGTAACCTTCTCAAAGAACCAGCTCTTTGTTGCATTTATTTTTTCTATTTTTCTTTTGTTTTCAGTTTCATTTATTTCTGCTCTAATTTTGATGATTTCTCTCCTTCTGCTGACTTTAGGCTTCATTTGTTCCTTTTCTATTTTTTTTAAGATGAGTTGTTTATTTGGGCTCATTCTTGGTTTTGGAGATAGGCCTATAATGATATGAAATTTCCTCTGATGACCACTTTTGCTGTGTCCCAAAAGTTTTGATATGTTGTACTATTATTATCATTCATTTTTATGTATCTCTTGATCTCTTTTTATTTTTTCTCTGACGCAGTTTTTTTCCAGTAGCATGTTGTTTAATCTCTATGTATTTGTGGTTCTTCATGATTTCTTTCTGCAGTTGATCTCTAGTTTCAAAGCATTATGATCAGAGAATATGGTCGGTATGATGTCAACCTTCTTATATTTGTTGAGGCTATCTCTGTGTCCCAGTATGTGGTTGATTCTTGAGAATGTTCCATGTGCACTAGAGAAGAATGTATAAGCAGATGTTTTGGGATGGAAGTCTCTTTATATGTCAGTTATGTCCAGTTGGTCTAATGTATCATTTAAGGATGTGATTTCCTTATTGATTTTCTGTTTAGATGATCTGTCCATATTTAACAGTGTGGTATTTAGGTCCCCTACTACGATGGTGTTTTGGTCTGATTCTCTCTTTAGTTCTGTTAGTAATTGCTTTACATATTTCGGGGCTCCCTGATTGGGAGCATAGCTATTAATAAGTGTTATGTCTTCTTGGTGCATGATTTCCTTTATCATTATGAAGTGTCCCTCAGTATCTTTGTTTACCTTTTTTATGAAGTCTATCTCATCTGATATTAATACTGCTACTCCCGCTTTTCTCTGAATGCCATTTGTTTGAAATATCATTTTCCACCCTTTCACTTTGAGTCTATATTTGTCTTTGGAGCTGAAATGTGTCTTCTGGAGGCAGCATATGGCTGGGTTTTGTTTTTTGATCCATTCTGGAACTCTGTGCCTTTTTATTGGTGAGTTCAGTCCATTTACATTTAGGGTAATTCTTGAAATATGAGGTCTTCTTATAGCCATTTTATCTTTTGCTTTCTGTTAGCTCGGTGTTTCCATTGCTTCCTTGTTCTTGTGTTTCTGTTTTCTTTTTTTGGGGGGGTCTGGCTTTTGTGGGTTCTCCCTCTGGTTATTCTTGTTGTATGTTATATACTTCAGTTCTGAATCTTTAGTATTTGATTACCATTACGAATATGTAAAGAACAGTTATATATATACAGTTGTCCATTTTCTTCTGCATGTGCCTTATCACTATTTCCCATTGCAAATTTGGATCTTTGAATCCTCCCCTTTTCAGTCATTGTTATCTCAGTTTGTCTCTATGTATGCTGAATGTTCATTACTATCTTGCTATAGCAATTCTCTTCTTATTTTTTAAGATTTATTATTTAAGAACTATTATTATTATTAATATAATGCCCTATTCTTAGTAAGGGTTGCACTCCTCTGCTTCTGTTTGCCTGATAGTCCCTTTATTCTTACTTATGTATTTTTTTGTTGTTATTTTGTTTTAGGTGAGCTGACCCCTTACATTATTTCCTATAGTGCAGGCTTCATAGTGCAGAATTCTCTCAATTTTCATATGTCTGGAAAGGTCTTGATTCCTCTTCACATCTAAAGGAGAGCTTAGCTGGATACATTATTCTAGGCTGGTAATTCCTTTCACTTAATAGTTTAAATATGTGGTTCCATTACTTTCTGGCTTGTAAGGTTTGCGCTGAGAAGTCCGATGATCGAATGGGTTTTCCTTTATACATTACCATTTTCTTTTTCCCTGGCTGCCCTGCAAATTCTACTTTGTTGTTGATTTTTGATAACTTTAATACAATATGTCTTGGTTAAGGCCTTTTTGGGTTGAGATAATTGGGTGTTCTCTTGACTTCTTAAATTCCAAGTTTCAGCTTATTCCTTAGATTTGGGAAATTCTCTTCCACTATTTGTCTGAATTGCTTTCTAGTCCCTGCTCCTTTTCCTCGTCTTTGATAATGCCCATTATTCTTATGTTTCCTCTCCTGATAGTATCAGCTAGTTCTTGTATTTCTCTTTCATTATTTTTCATTCTTCGGTTTCTCTCTTCCTTCTACTGATTTATTTCTAGATTTCTGTCTTTGATTTCAGTGATCCTTTCCTCCATTTGGTCGACTCTATTTCCGAACCTTGCTATTTCATTTTTCACCTCTTGCAGTGAGTTTTCTTTATCTCCGGAAGGTCTATTTGGTCCTTTTTGAGAGTTTCAATCTCCTTGCTCTCCTCATCTAGTTGTTTTCTCAGTTCCTGAAATTGTTGATATGACTTGTTTCAGAATGCACTGAGTTTTTTCAGAAGTACCACCCTGAATTCTCTGTCATTTAAGTTGCATAATTCTATATCTGCAAGCTTATTTTCTGGCGACTTTTCTCTTTCTCTCTTAGCTGCCTTGTCACCTTGGTTGTTCATGGTATTTCATGGACTATTTCTTTACCTGGGCACTAATAGAAGTATATTCTGCTGTTTTTCCAGAAAGAAGATTTATTGTATAAAGGTCTTTCTTTAGCCTGCTGCAAAGCAGAGACTTTTCTTTTGATTTCCAGGTGGCATCTAAGCCTCTTGGATCCCTATTTTATGTAAAGCCTAAATAATGTCTTTTGATTTTCTTGTTGATATTTAATCATGCTTGGTATCCTCGGTTTCAGTCCCTGTCAGTGTCAGCTACATTCTCGGCAGTGTTTGCTCAGATTCCCTTGGGGCTCCGTGGAGTTCTGTCTTGGAGGGTATGGAGAGAGGGGCCCTGTGGATTGGAGGTTAGAGGCTGCAGTTCGGCCTCAGTTTTACAGCTGCATGCAGTAAAAATCAACTGTTGTTTCTCTGCAGTCCCGTCCTGTTTCTCTGTTTTCTGCCCTGATGACTGTGCCCTTCCACCAGCTGTGTGGAACTCGCAGCACTTCCAGGCACAACTGTTCTGGAAAGTTGTCGCACCTTCTCCCCTCCTCTTCCTGCAGGGAGCTCTGGAGGCTGGAAGAAGTAGCTTCTTTATTTCTCTCAGTCCACTGCCCAACACATGGGGTTCTGACCTGTGGTAGCTCTTATGTGCAGATCCTATGCTCAGACCTGCTGGTGTGCAGTTTGGGTGTTTTTTGTTGAGTTTTAGATGTTCGACTTATTGTTGTTTCAAGAAGAGAGATCTGAGGATGTCTCTCACTCTGCCATGTTTCCCAGAATCCTCCTATATATTTTTAAATATAGCATTTTAAAACTAAACTAAAATTTAAAAATAAAAGCCATAATGTTCCATTTTGGTTTAGTTTTATTGTGTGGTAGGAAGGAAGTATAAATTTGTAAATAGGCTTAAAATTAAATGCACAGGAGAATAAAATGAAATTATAGTTATTAAAGTATTTTATAAGAATAAAAATACTCTGTCAATACTAGATATCATTGTTCTGACTTTATTACTCTTCTTTAGTCCTCAAAAACACAAAAGCCACCCCTTATTTGTAAGTACAAAACAATGGGAGTAAGTAAAGTTATTGATCTGCTAGACAAATTTTATAATCCATTCCCAAAGCTACATAGTCCTAGAGTAACTACATAAAATCATGGATTAAGCCATTAAAGCTTAAATTGAAAAGGATGAATTAACTAGAGAATTTAATTTTCTTAATGTATATCTCTTTGATTTTTGTGAGAAACTATTTAACTAGACGTTTTTGTCATTATTTATGATTAATGATTAATATTATTATTAAGCATCCGTTGTTATATGTCTTTGTCAGTCCAGGCTTCTATAAGAAATACCATAGATTGGGTGGCTTAAACAACAGAAATTTGTTTCTTACAGTTCTAGAGGCTGAGAAGTCTGAGATCAGAGTGCCAACATGGTGAGGTCTTTGGTGATGGCTCTCTTCCTGGTTTGCAAATGGCTATCTTGTTGTAATATCCACACATGGAAAGGAGTAGAGAGAGGAAGTAAGCTCTTCTGAATCTCTTCTTTTAAGACCACTAAGTCCATTATGAAGCCTCCACTCTTACTACCTGGTTACTTTCTAAAGGCCCCACCTCCACATTAGAAATTAATGTTCCAACATATAAATTTTGGGAGTCCATAACGATACATTTTGGCTATTTTTATTAGTGTGTTCATCTATTTTGTTACTATTAAAACATTTTATATAATTAAATTTTAAATATTCCACAAATTCTATCATTTTTTAAACTGTCATTTTAATATTGATAATAAAAGTATATATCGATTTTGTTATTTATGCAAAATATCAATCTAGATCTAGAATTTGTTGTTTTTCTTTTATGCATACAATATTTTCCCCGAACCTCAAATCTTTATTTTCTTCTCAGCATTTTATGGTTGGCCTCTTCCTTTTTATTGTTTGTTTTAACTATTTTCTTATCTGGAATGTATCATTTACCCAATACATCTGACTTTCTATATTGACTTCATATGAACTGTGTCATTCTGTATATCAATGTGACGGGTCTATTTTATGCTTTCTACTTGGTACATTAATCAGTCAGTTCTTATCCCATACCAAACTATTTTAATGACTTTGGCATTCCAATAACATTTCATTATCAACCAGTACAAATCACTTCTCATTATTCTTTTATTTTCAGAATTTGTAGATGTTATAATCATTAATTTTTTAAGATGACCTTTAGAAACATCTTTAAAACTGTTCTAAAACATCCATTGATATTTTGACTGGAATTATATCATATTATAAATTGTGTTATATGAAGAATTAATATTTTTAGTTTTGAGTCTTGGTATTTGCCTTTATAAATTCATTATATTTGGTTGGGATCTTTTGTACTTATCTTACATTTCTTGTTATATTTTTGTACATATTTTATATTTATTAGTATTTATTAGTAGGATGACCATATAATTTGTTATCCAGACCAGGAGACTAGAATAGTAAAAGGGAACACTATTAATAATAATAGGCATAAACTAGATCTCATAGACATTATTAATATGATTTTTGTAATTTTATTTCCTAATAGGTTCATGAAACTAAAAAGCAATGGTATATATGTACATATATACATTTCTAAACATGCCAATTTTCCACCTATATTATTAACTGTAATCATTTATAGAGAATTATCTTATTTTTCAGATTGTCAAAATGTCACTTACTTATAATGATAATTTTGACACTACTTCATAATACTTATATCCCTAATTTATTTTTCTTACCTTATTGCATCACATAAAACTTCCGGAAAAATATTAAATACTACTAGTAAAAGAGAGTATATTTTCTTTATTTCTGACATCTTAGGACCACCACTATCACAATACCATTTTGATGTTAATGGTAGTTGTTTCATGTTAAGGGAGTAATATTTTTAAATTTTTGGTAAATAATACTTTAAAGTATAACAAGCATGAAAAACTACATAAAATTTTATATATATATATATATATATATTATATATATAGGCTCAATGAAAGTTCACATTCATATAATCAGCAATAATAAAAAAGAGAATATTTCCGACCCTCTATAAGTATCTTAGTGCCTCTATAAAATTACTATATTCCCACACAAAAGAAACAAATAATATGATATAGAATATCATATATTCATTTTCCTACTTTTAAAATAGATACACACACACACACACACACACACACATTTCTCACAGTATGTATTCTTTTGTGTCTTCTTTATCACTCAATACTGTGTGAGTTTCATCTAAATTTATATATCTATAATAATAATTTGTAGATTGCCATTGATGATTATAATTATCTATTATATGAATATAACAACTTATTTATTCATTCTACTTCTTTTATGGCCATTTAGGTTGTTTCTAGTTTAGGTCTATTACCAATATTGCTGCTATAAAGTTCTTACACACATCTTTTGGTGAATATACACATTTCTGTTTCAAATAGGGTATACATATGTTCAGCTTTAGTAGATATTATCAAACAGTTTTCCAAAGCAGTGGTATCAACTAACACTCACAAGCAAAGAGTTTTTCAGCTATTTCACTTTCTTACCTCCACTTGTTTTAATTTGTTAATTTTGTTTTGTAGTTTTAGTCATTCAGGTGTTTAAAGTACATCAATGTAAATTTAATTTTTAATACACAGTTGAGAAATGAGGTTGAACATCTCTTCCTGTATCAATTCATCATTTGGATATTCAAGAGGTTTGCTCATTTTTTGAATTAGTTTCAATTTTTTCATATAGGTTTGCCTAGGTTTTCACATGTTTTTGGATACGACTTAATCATTTATTTGTAGCCAATTATCTTCTATTCTATGGCTTGCTTTACAATCTCTTAAGGTCTTTTGATGTGTTTTGATGAATAAAATATCTTAATTTTAATAGTACAACTAATCAAATTTATTTTTTTATGATTAGTGCTTCATGTCTCACTCAACTGCATGAAGATATTCTCCTGTGTTTTTTCTTAAACACTTTAATTTCTAGCCTCTATATTCAGCTTTTTCACATTCCATCTGGACTGAAAGTTTTGTGTGGTCTGAGACTGCATGTCAAGATTCATTTCTTCAATGTGGATATCTAAATTAGTTCAACATCAATTTTGGAAAAGACATACTTTCACAAACTCATTATAGTGCCATCTTTGTCATCACAGTCCAAAATTCACATATGTAGGTTGATTTCTAGACTCTTCTGTTTCAATCTTCCATTTACCTATTCTTACACCAATACTATAATTATTTAATTCTTATAGCTTTAAAATAGATCTTGATATCTGCCTGTATACATCTTTCAATTTAGTTCTTATTATACATGACTGTCTCAAGCGATCTTGTCCTTTTATCATTTCTATATATGGTGAATACTGTGAAATGCTATTTAGATCCCCCTTCAGTGGAGGAAAAGTCTTTCCTGGAGGAAAGTCTTTAGTATTCACTCCCCTTTAGAGATTGCTTTAACTGGAAAGAGACAGCTCACTGAAAGCCATGTCCCTTTCCTAAGTGTAGCTAATAACTGATCAGTATGGCAGTATAAAAGTCTGATTTCTTTGCTCAAACTCAGGACAAACTGAAGAGTTACCTCAGCTTCAAAGATTCTCGTAGAACTACTTGAGTTTTCTGTTGAGACTTCATTTCAGCTCAACTTCTCTTTTTGTCTATTCTGCTTCCAATCCTTCCTTTCCTCAGACGTTACTCCCAAAAACACTCCTAAGAAACATCTTTCATGGTATCTCTATCTTGGAATATGCTTCATTGGAAACCCAATCTGGGACAACTGATTCCAGGAGTGGTCTGAGAAGGTAGACTTTGGAATGGGCTTTTGGATCCAGATCGCCCTTCGCCCTGCTGGTAATGAGAAACCAGTCACTTCTTAAGGTGGAATACCAATAGCCCTAGTACAAGGTAACAGAGCAATCATTAAAACCTTTAGCTGTAATGAACTGGGATGGTATGCAGGCAGAAGTGAATCCACTAATGGTACAATGTATCAGGTATTTAAGAAATATGTGGAAAACAGTAACTATAAAGTCAGTGGAATGGAGTGACACTAAGCTCAACTGAATACAAGCTGAGAGTGATCAATCACAGCTAAAAAGTAAGTGAGAGAGTCAAAGGGCCTCACTGGTATTATTTAAAAAAAAAAAAAAAAAAGATGGCAGAGAAAGATGAGAACATTTCCAGAACTTAATTATAAGAGAGTAGCAAGGCCCCAAAGATTAAACTCTCAGCTTAAGCAGGTCTACTATGCCATGGTAAGGACTCTGGTTTGGAAACTTTGGGACCCTGACATATGGAGATATCTGAGTTAATACACACAATCTTGACTCCCAAATTCTTTTGAACTCCCTGAGCCTGTAGAAGTTGCTCACTCTTCTCTCTTAAAGATTAGTACTCCCTCTTTGCTTAAAAATTATATAAATTATCTCCCCAAACAAACAATGTATGCCTACCTTAGGATCTACCCCAATTCATCTCCTGGCCACTAAGCCAATAAGTAGAGTCACGTCACAACATACCTGATCGTGGTTGGGCTATACCAATATGAGAAGAGAGAATCTATATGACAAAGGATCTGCGGGACCTAAGCTGCATGTGTTGCCAAAGGCTCAAAGAGTATGCATGGAAATGGATTTTGATGGTTCTTGAGCAAGGTATGTGGAACATAGTTTTGATGATGACAAGCCAATCATTTTGAGAACACTACTCAGGATACAGGGACACACTGGCAAAAATGCCAGAAGACAGGATGAGCATGGTGCTAAGATTTGGGCTATAAGTTTGAGAAAAGTGATGGTCAACAAAAAGTTAGGTGTAAAAAAAAAAATCCAATGGAAAAAAGTGAAAAAGGAATTTAAAAGCTCAAAGAAGTGGACCTGCTAAAGTGAACATATTATTTAAGGCCAGAAAACACATCAGAGATCTTTGTTCTATAGTAGTGTCTAAAGACTATACCATTTACCAAAGAATGTGCTAGTAAAGAGGGCTCCAACATCACTACCATGTTCAGTATTAGCTTTCTTCTGAAGATCATGACTTACGATTGGAGTCGCAATTACAGATTTGGGCTTACTAATGTCCAGAGTGATTACAGGACACCAAAACAATAGAGACCAGGTAGTGGGCTTAACCATCAAAGCCAGGTGTATGTATTTTTCTTGCAGTTGAAGGGACAGCCAAGGGGCATGACCAACAGAGAATAATGGAAATTATAAATAAAATACAGCATCCATAGAAGCAAAACAGATAGCCAACAAGGGAACTAATCATTCTATATAATGAAGAAATCAAATAAGGCTGAGAGAAGTCACCTAAATAACATTTTTGATTCCTTGCCCAGTTTTTTGGATATGAACCAATATTCAAAACCAGAATTCACTGTGATTGAAGGATAAATCAGGTGCCAAGGAAGAATATTATGTGTGTGTGTGTGTTCATGTGTGTATGTATGTATGGATGGATGGATGGTTGGATGGATAGATGGATGGATGGATGGACGGACAGACAGACAGACACACAGATATAGATAGATACAGATAGATATAGTAATTATTCCCCCAATCTTTCCCCAAAGAGACCTATGGCCATTTACAATTTTTAAAAATTTTTCCATTTTCTTCTTTCCTCCCACATCTTTTTTTTTTAATAATCAGTTATTTTAGTCCCAGATTATTATTACTTAATATTTCAATTAGTAATTATTTCTTTGACTTATTAGTTGGCTTTGTATTTACATGCTATTTTATAACCAAGTTTAGTAACCATAAAATCAGTTTTATTTTCAATTAATAATAGCAGATGGACAACATGTATTTATCTCTGAACTCAAACATAAACCTTACTAATATGATATTAGAGAACTTAAACCAGTACTAACACACAAAGAAATCTAGATAGAAAGCTAAAATAAATATGATATATATATATTATTTTGAGAGTCAGAAACCAAAATAGGAAGAATAATAAATATGTTCCTACTAAATGACAAAAATGGGCTCATATGTGTAATACCTAACCCCATTAGTGCTATAGAACTTCTAGGCTCAGCACACAGAAGCAAGCAATACTGTGAAATATGGGATGTAATACAGAGCGATTGCTTGAAAATCTTTACACACAACTATTAAAATAGCAAACCTCTTTCCTACACCTGCACATAGATTATTAATCAACCTTCACAAAGATATCATTTAGAAAACAAGGATAAGGACATGGTAAAAATTACAGAGAGAAAAATGAAGGTAATAGTAGCCAGAAAGTAAACAGTAATAATTCAGAGAAAAAATTAAGCAATATTTTCATAATTCAAAGGAAAAATAATTTTCAACATAAAGCTATCTATTCAACTGAATTTTAAATGAGAGGTGAGGATAGAATACCAACCTAATAATCCAAAAAACCCAAAGTATACCTCTCAAAGACTCTATTTGGAAGTTCCTAGGAAGTTTACTGTAGCAAAATGAGAGAGCAAAGTATAGAGATGGACATGGATCTGCATGCACAAATATAAAAACTCTGAGTCTGAAGCAAGACAAAAAGTCAGTACAAATTCTAGAAGATAATAAAAGTAAAAAAAAAAAAAAAGGCCTCCATGACTAAAATGGTAATAATGATAAAACAATAATTATAAAACAAAACATATCTAATATGTATGTGCATTTGAAAATTTATTGGTAGTTTTTTTCAAACAGAAGTTTGAAATAACATATCTATTCAAATCTTAGGGGAAAATAACATCATTTCTACAGAAAACTAAAGAAATTAAATAATGAAATAATTATTACATCCAAGAACATTTGTATATTAAAGGAAAAAAATAACCATGGTATACTACTTGGCTCAACAAGAAATTATATCTGCATATTCATAATAATATAAATTTTTATTTAACAAAAAAAGTGATATGACTATAATAGAAAGACGGGAGGAAAAAAAAGATAATTGAATTCTCAGCTCTGATAAATAAATGTCAGTAAATAATGCCTCAATTTTATAGTTTAAAAAATAGAATTATAAGCATGTTATACAAAATATGGATTAAAATACTAAAGAAATAGCCTCGAGAATTGAAAGTGGTTGCTTCTGGCAAAGGGACTATGAGACTGGGAGAATGAAGCAGGATATTGATGCTTTTTGTTATGAATGTTTTTTCATTCATAATTGATTTTTCCATAATATGCATGCGATAAATTAATAAAAATAAAATAATTCAATGTAGTATGAATTATACATTTAACTGATGTCAATGATGATTCACTATTGTACCTTGTTGAGGTTTTTAATTGTGTACACTAAAATATCTCAACAATGTTTTCAATAAAGAATATGACTTTTCCACTATCTGTATCCTTTCTTATCTGAACAATTTTCTGTATCCTTCAGAAGAAAACAAATTAACTAGACGAACCTACAAAGATTTTATTTTGAGGGATTAATTTTGAGAGAAGTTTGAAATAAAATCGATTTTTGTAATTTTTATTTTTAGCTTGTCTGTTCATGTATTTGTTTATCATATATTGGCCTGAATGTTTCTGCTATCTTTAAAATCTTTGACTTTCAGAAATGTGTCCTCCCTTTATTGCTCTCTTTTCATCAAGCACTTTGTGAGCGTTGAGAGTGTGCAAGCTCAGAACTAGTATAAGAGAGGCACTCTTTCCTGTTTTTCAAGCTCAAGTATATTTCCATACTATTTTAATTGTTCACAGTGATCACAAGTAAGGTGGCAAAGGCAAATAGATGCCTGAGGGTTTTTCAGCATCTATCCATAAATATGGGAAAACTTAATTTTCCTTTGTGCCAGTATACCAAAGTATAAAGGTAGTTATGAAAGAAATGCACCACCCAATTACTAAAGTAAGACAATCTTTGCTGGGCTGTTGATCCCTCCCCTCCTTCTCACAGTTATCAATTCCATCATCTCCTTCTCCAGACATTCTGCTCTTTCAGGATACAAACATGCACAAATAACCCTTATTCCAGCACTTTGGCGAGAGGCAAGTATGCTAATTAAAGGAAATCTGTAGTGACTGTTTCTATAATGAGAACAATACTTTTGAAAGAAAAACTTTAGAAAGTACTCCTAATTTATCTTTTTGGTGAAATTGTAAAAATTTATTAAACAAAGACAGATATAAACCCATAAAATTACATATATAGATATAGGTAATAATTTGAGACATCATGGAAAACAAGTAGAATATTTGATAAATATCAGAGAACTACCATCATTTTAAAATGTAAAAAAGAATTACCTTAAAAACTACAGTTCTATAAGCTTAATTTTAGTATCAGGAAAATGCTAACATAATGCAGTAAGTCTTATTAATTCTTAACACAGGGGACCAAAGGAAAAATACAGAATTGCAATTAACTTGCTTGAGATTATCTAAAATTTTTTATTAAAGTAACAGAGCATCTAGATATCTGGGGACTAGCAGCCTTCTTGCTATACTGAATAAACCAGTATTGGATTAATAAGGTTTTCTGTTAATACAAAAGCAAAGTTGCAAATTCATGGCAGAAAATGGTACACCGTGTAACATGGCTTTTTAAAGAAAACAATTCTTGTAAGAATAAAAATTACGACTTTGTAATAGACCTAAATCATTGTAAAGCTCTGTCAAATTACCTCATATTAAAATAAATATTTTTGAAATCCAACTATTTTTACTATTTGGAACAAATCTGTAACACTGAAGAGTTTTATAGTAATAAGCAGTGATAATTTTAACCAAAAAATTTTGCTGAGAATCTTATAATGACATTTAATATGTGTACTTGAGAGAAACAGCCACAAGATGAAAAAAAAATTGTGCTCATTGTGTAAAAATGCATGCTCCTGATAAGAACTGGAGGAATGGTACAAAACAAAACAAAACACAAATAAAATAAAAAGGAGAAACAAGAATAAGTTTAACACAGCATGATTGTTAGTGGTTAATATTTTATAGTATCTGATTCTCAAAATCTTACTTAAGTGCCTCTTTATGACACAATGAAAAATTATTGAAGTAATTTTGTTATTCCATGGAGGGAAAGGATGTGATAAAAAATAAAAGTAAAGCCAAAAAATAAAATGAAAAAAAAAATGCATTTTATATGGCTGAAACATAGGTAATAACACCTCGAAATCATAAGTCTAGATTAAATTAATAAAACTGAAAAATTAGTCCGGGATCAATAAGAGAATACTGTCTTCAAAATGTATAGGGACATTCACAAACTGGTTTGTTTTTAACTTTAAAAATTTGAATACTATAGGTTAAAATATTAATCTTATAAATGTATGCTATTATCAGTAGAATTAAAAATGGAATCTCTATTTTCCAACATGCTATAGAGGCTTAAATTAAATAACATGGCTTATAGCTCTGCTGCCCTCAAGACAGAAGCCACTAGTGAGCCACATGTGGCTACTTGAAATGTGGCTAGTCTAAATAGGTTGTTGTGGGTGTAAAACACATGTTGGATTCAAAGACTTTGTTAAAAAAATTATGTAAAATATCTTATATATAATTTGTATATAGATTACATGATGAAATAAAAATATTTTGGTATGTTCGGTTAATAAAATACATCATTAAGATTTATTTCAACGGTTTCACAGTCTTACTATATGAACCAGCAATCATTCTTCTAAGGATTTAACCAAATGAATCAAAAACTAAAACCCACACAAGAAACTGCACACAGATGTTTATAGCAAGCTATTCATAATTTGCAAAAACTGGAAGCAATCAAGATTATGTTCAATAGGTGCATGATAAACAAACTGGTACATCCATGCAATGAAATAATGTTCAGCAATTAAAAAAAAATATATATATATATATCAGTTTGTGAAACAACCTTGAATGCACATTGCTAAGTGAATGGAGACCATCTGAAGAGGCCCCATAGTGTATGACTCAAATTATACGACACTCTGGAAAAGACAAACACTGACAGTAAAAATGTCCGTGATTACCAGGAGTTCAGAGGATGTGTTAATAAGTGAAACTTTCCCCCATCCCCATAAAGTGAAACTATTTTGCATGATGTTATAATGGTCAATATATGACATTATACATGTCAAAATCTATAGAACTTTATAGCACAAAGAGTGAGCTTTAATATAAGAAAAAAACTCTCTGGTCAGGGGATCCAAGCACAGAATGCAGAGTGACAAAAGTATTTAACTGTATTACAAATATATGTAACAACCGCACTGAAAGTGTTGACCTAAGTAACTTTGGAAATGACTAGAATCTGTCAACTAAAGAGGAAAAAAAAAAGAAAAAGAAAAACAAATACTGCAGTAAGCACTATATTCTTGTTCATGGAATTGTTTTCCTTGGATTAACAGGTTTCTCATTAAAATTTAGTAGGATTTCACATATAAAGCAAGAAGAGGAAGCTGAAATAAACCACGTGGTAACTGATTAGTTGGAGACATCAGTAAGAACTAATACAGACACAGATAATTACATATAGAATTATTTATGAGCACTGTATATAAATGTATTAATATACCTACATATATTTCCTTACTCTGTCAGCTAAGAGGGTCTAGAAGGAATGACTCCCCAGGAGCAATGAACATGCCTTGTGTCCAGATCTTGGTTTCTAATACCATTCTTCAATAAAAGAAACCTGGAATCCTTGGAGAAATGGCTGATTCTCGAACCAGGACAGGAAATATGCAAGATGAAGCTAGAGCATCTTGTAACAAAGAGTAAAGGAGTGCTCAGAAACAATAAATAAAACCCCATGTTCTGGTATATATCAAAAAAAAAGTCAACTGAAAGAGTGCCCAATGGCCAAACAAAGTGTGAGCAATAGTATAAATAAAATAGTATCGGACTATAATTCAAAGTATAAAATATCTATGAGTCCATACCAATGTAAATAAATGACTGAATAAATAAATGAGGGAAAAAAGACAAACTCTCACGCAAAAAGATTCCAAACAATTTATATAGCTATTCCATTCCCAAGAAGGTGGAGCAAGCATATCTCTCTATTCTAAGTGTGGGTTGCATACAGTGTCTTACTTACAAAAGCAAGCAACCAAATAAACAAAAAATGGTATGGTAAGGGGATAAAAGAGAAACTACAGAGGGATAAATCTGGCAAAAACTACCTCAAGCTAAGGGACTAAGGTCAACATAAATAGTGATCTCATATTATAGTACGCACCCTTGATGTGATATCTTAATGTCACTTTACCTCTGTGATCTTCCTCCCCAAAATATATTAATGCAGTGTAATCATGAGGAAAAAAATCACACAAATCTCAATAGACAGACATTCTATAAAATACCTACCCAGTATTCCTCATAACCATCAAGGTCATCAAAACAAGGAAAGTTTAAAAAAACTATCACAGCCAAGAATCATCTCAAAAGAAATGGCAAGTAAATGTAGTGGTATCCTAAGTGGGATCCTAGAACAGAAAAAGGATATAAGACAAAAATCTAAGACAAGTTATGTAAAGTATGAACTTTCATTAACAATAATATATTGGCATATTATTAATATATTGATAATAATATAACAACATGTTGGTAATATATTATAGCCATTCTCATATTTTATATAATGTGTATTATATATCATATATAATATTGGTTATTACATATTATTAATAATATATTAGTATAATAATATATTGGTAATGATACAATAATATGTAATAAATTAACATTGGTTCATTAAAGGTAAAAATATTACCATATTAGTACAAGATGTTACAAATAGAGGAAAGAGGATGCAAAGTATATGGGTACTCTCTACCACCTTTGTAATTATTTTGTAAATGTAAAACTATTCCAAGCAACAAAGTTTTTTTTTAAAGCATAAGACCAATGGCTATATGGAGTCATCTTCAGGAAATGTTAATTAAAAAACAAAGTGCAGAAGAATGTGCATAGTATGCTACCTTCGAGGAAAGCAACGTAGGGAAAACATTCAAGCCTGTGTGTGTGTGTGTGTGTGTGTGTGTGTATGTGCATAGTTACTTTTTTTATTTAAAAAAAATAGAATGAGAAATCGAGATCTAGTAAAAATATCAACCTATAGTAAAAAGACAGAATGGAGAGGGTTTGAGGGTCAGTTATTGAAGTGAAACTTCTCTTAATATATCTTGTTTTATACATATAATTTTGCGACTATGTAAATATTTTGCATAATTTTAAAATAAAATTGAATTTTTGAAAAGCCAGGCAATCCCTAAAATCAAAAACAAACTGGAACAAATGAGCCTAATTGCATATCAAATTGTCAACAAAGCCACACAGAATTATTTCAAGTGATGAGAGGCATTTCAAGAGAAGAATTTTGAAACATACAATATTTGGGCTGCACCTCCCTGGTGGAAATTGCTCTAAAAAAAAACACACAAAAAATAACCACAAAGATATCTAAACTGCATTTATTTATCTTATTCTTGATTAGAATATTGGCTTTGTTATTTTGAAACTGAGGGGTGGGGTAGGTGGGCATGTTTTATAGGATTTAAAGATCTTTTTGCTGGCAGGACACAAAACAAGGACACTAGGATAGATGAAAGGCAGAATTCCTTGTTAATTACAGCTCAGAACTAGATAAGGCTGACACACAGGCCACATAGGGGGTTACACTAGGGATAACAGCAAGCTACAGCTGTAGGCAAGTGGTGTGGGGTTAGCTAGTTTTCACGAGCTTCTTGTGGGTTGGCTATTTTTAATAATTTTCCAGGTTCCTTGGCATAGGGGATGCCCCTTGTAATCCAGTACCTGCTCCAGGATGATTACAATGAGTGCAGAGTAACCCCAGAGTGTGAGAACCCCTATAAGGGAAGTGGTTGGAGGCTGAAGTTAATCAACTGCTCAAGAAGGGGAAATAATTGGTCTCTAAACAGCTAAACAGGGCCTTAAAACTGATTTAAGAATAGTATTAAGAAAGAAAATATTATATTTAGATAGATAGATGATACATACCTACATACATACATACATATATGCATACATACATACATATATACATTAGATGACTGATAGAGTAAGGAGTGAACAAACATTATTATTAATACCATGAGGATAAAATATTGTCCATATAAGAGAAAAAGGTATATATATATTACATTAATTTAAATAAGGTTAAGTAAAAACTATAATCTTTTTATTTGAGTTGGAAAAATGAGCAGAAACTCTTGATTTAATTTTCCATTGTAAAAATGACATCTTTCCTGGTTTTATCAAATTAAAAGAACTAAAGGCAATGGCAACTCTGTAGTAATTAGTATCCTCAGTGCCCATATTATGATTGCTAAAACTCATTTACAATTAAGAGTATCTCTAAATCCGTATTTGGGGCAGGAAATGTAAATGTGAAAAATGACACATGTGCCTGAAAGCAAGAAATTATCAAAGACTACTAGGTTCATGTCGAAGAGAACTCAGTATCCAAATTTAAAGGACCTCTAATAACCAAAGATAAGATCATTTGAGTTCATAGTTATACTAAAAAAAATATGTATATCAGTCACCACTAAAGGTAATTATTTTGAAAATTAATAAGGACAAAGACTTAAGCATTTGCCTGTCTTTTTGTATGGACAAAATTTTAGTGTAACCAAATAGTTAATTAGAGACAGTAATCTCTTCGCAAGACTCTCAGCTAATAAATACAGAAGAAATGATAAAATTTAAAAAATCACTATTTTGTATGCCTTAATTCAATAATAAATTCAGACACTTATCGTCAATAGCTGCTTAAACTATCAGTTGAAAAGTTGTCGGAGGAATTCAATCAAGGGAACAAAGTAACTAAACTAATCTCATTGACCAATATTAGCGTCACTAAAAGTACACCTGCCAAATATCATGTGCCTCTTGATGTAATGCAAGAGGAATAACATCATCATGACAACAAAAATTAACCTGAACCTCACCAAGCTTCTGGATCTAACTACTAGCTTACAGGAAATCTGATGACAGAATAAAAATTTATATGAGACTATGAGAAAGCAATCAAATATAAAATGCGAGAAATTCTACAAAATTACTTTTTAAAACAACAAACATAAAAGGAGGTAAAGTTATTATTGATTAAAATAAATATAAATAGATATGTCAATCGGATATAAAATGTGAACCATGGTTAGATACTGATTCACATAAACCGATTATACAGATATTTTTTGAGATAATTTAGAAAAGGTCAACATAATTAAATACTAGATAATATTAAGAAATCATGTTAGTAACTATGATATTGATATGGTTATGACTTTTTTAAGTTCATGTGTGTTACAAATATATACTGAAGTATTTATGTGTTAGATGATAAGATGCCTATGACATGCTTTAATAATGCCCAGCAGATTCAAAAAGAAGAATAAAGGATATAGAATTTAATATCAAAATGTTCAGCTAGTCATCCAAAGCAAAAATGGAAGAATGTTGTTACTATTGAAGCTGTGTAAAGTATTTATAGATGTAGTATATTATATTCTCAACTTTTGTATCTGTTCATATATAAATGTCTAAAAAGAGTTTTCAAGGATAAGTTTCATTGTGTGCACAAGTATTTTTAAAAAACCAATATAGATACACTTCCCTTGGAAGATTCAGTAAAAAATATTTCTCAAAATAACAATTTTTGTTATCTAATACTCTGATCCTACTCGTTCCATGTATCTGAAAAAAATAAATAAACAGGACATATATACACATTTATTATATAAATACATATATTTATTATATATGTCTGCATATATAAATAAAATCTTCCCATTGCTTACATATGTCCAAAAGGTTTACTCTATTTTCTCCCATATTCATGGGAGGCAAAACTTCCAGATATAAAGTTCCGTATTAGCTGATTTTGCTAGGTTAGGCTGTGTAACAAATAGTAGCCCCCTAAAAATTTTTTCCCGTGACTAACAGCAACTGAGATTTATTTCTTACTCACATTACACGTAGGTGGCTCATGAGTTGCTCTATGCTAGGAGATCAGTTCAGATATGTTTCACAAGTGTTTATTCTGGGGTCCGGCAAGAAGCATCTCCGGTTCGGAGAATGCTATTCTCATGCCTGAGGGGAAAACCACAAGGAGCTGAACCAAACCATAGTTTTCTTTAAAACATCTGCTTCGTCATAATATGACACATTATCTCAATTCCACTAGTCAAAACTAGTTATGTGACAAAGTCTGAGAATGGGATGGAGAATATATTTCATCCAAATTTGGGAATAGGATACAATAACACAGTTATACACAGAGAATTTCCACAAAGAACATCCTTCCCTCCATGTTATGATCTACCAAAGCATTCTTCGCCAACATTTGTCTGGGCTCTAGAATGTTAAAGAAGTTGAGATACATCAGCAGGCCTGATTCTTCCAGCAAAAGCTTAGCCTAAAGAAGACTGAGCTGGGAAAGTTCCATGTCCACTGTCTTGGGAACCTAAGAGCACATTTCACTTTTAACACACCTTACTACTCTAGAAAGGCCACTGGTCCAGTTGATTTAAGCTCTTAAGGTGATGTTATCTCAGGAAGCTTATCTAGTCCCAGTTAGTAGAATCTGGGCAGGTCATTCTGGTCTACATTGATAAATTCTAGTAACTTGAATCGTGAAGAAGGAAAGGATTTCTCAATTATTTCCTTACCAGAAAGTCCAGGCTTTATTATTATTATTATTTATTATTATTATTATTAAAAATGTTCCACACACTCTACTCCCCCAACTGCAAGCACCCATCATGCTGAATGTATCTTCTTACACTTGAAATTAATTCATCTTTCTACTTAATAAACTCACTAAAACAATAAAAAAATCAACATTAATAGTATGAAATGTTAAATCCAAATAACAATAAAAAAGAATAAACAGGGTTATTTTATATTAATTAAACATAAACTTCAGAAGAAAAGACTCATAAAATTTTGTGAAAATAACAGAAAAATACATAAAATTTTGTGAAAATAACAGAAAAATACATAAAGCAAAAATGTTAGAGACAAAATAATTGTGGGAGATCTTAATGCAACAATCTCTTTTGCTAGATCAATGGACAAAAAAGTATTGAAATACGTTGACAAGTGATACAATAATTAAGAAAGTTATTACAAGGTATATTTGAATTTTTAATCCTACAAACAGATTTTAGACTTTCTTTTCAAGAATCATGGATGATTTATAATAACTGATAAAAGCCCAAGCTCTCTTATTCAAAAAAAGGAGAAAGTATACAGATATAGTTCTAAAAGAACAAAGTTATAAATTAGTAAGAAATATTTTTTAAAACCTCAAATAAACGACATTTTGAAGTTTTCTAAAATATGGGGTGGAGCTCCAAAAATGATTTTGCTTTTCTTCCTATTAATTTAGAAAGTCACAAAGCTAGAGACCACATTTTTCAGCTTCCTTTGTAATTAGGTTTGGCTGTGTAACTATGGTCTGCCCAATAGTATTAAGACAAATAATTTGTGCAATTTCTAGGTCAACAACATATTTATTTAGGTGAAGTCAATTGCTTGGACTAGATCTGAAATTTGTGTTGTCTTGGTTCTGACCATGAAGAAGACAATAAATACCCTAGGAAAGACCAAATAAAAAATGAAAGAAACTTAGGTTTCTGAATGATATCACAAAGTAGAGTCACTTAATGTCTTAGACTTACCTAGACTATCATATTGGAAAGAATACATTACTACCTTGTTTGAGCCATTGTATTCTGGGACCCTTTTGTTATAGCAACTTAGGCAGCCCCCACTAAGATGGCATGTGGCCAAAACTATTGTTGCAATTTCATAGTGTTAAATTTCTTTATTAATAATTAAGGAAAAATAAAAATAAGTTAAGCATTGAATACAAGTAAGCCATATCAAAAAATAGAAAAATACCAATCTATCAATAGAATAGCTAAGAGAAAGATGAAGTAAAAAACTAATGAATTAGAAAAACAGAGGAACAGAGAAATGGTAAACAAATACAGTAAAATAAGCAAAGATAATCAATCGAATTAAATATAGGCCCTGTTAAAAGAGTTGCAAGAGAAAAACCAATTTTTAAAAAATGAGGATATGATGAGAAAGATTAAAAACCTAATGGTTTCAGTAAGATGCAAACTAAACCCAATTCAAGTGCTACATCCACTAAGGAGAAGTGGTATCTTCCTTCTTGAAGTCCCCACAAAGCCACAACTTCTGCAGTATGTGTCAAGAACCTCTATTCTATGCACCGTCTTTGAAGGGCATCATAGTACCTTAATGAAGGCACAGTAAACCTGGGATAGCTCTAGAGATGTGTGCAGTGGACACACACACTAATTCCTGATCATTTCAAAGGCCCTATTTAGTCACTGTTCAGAGAAGTAAAAACATTCCAGAGTATAGACTGGGTGCCATGGACAATTCATTGCAATGCCAGGCTGAATTAAACCTTTGTAAATTTGACTTTCTCAGTCTGCATGGTAATATTATGATCAGTATCAGAAGAAAGTTCTTATTTTCTGAACAACATAACCATCTTTTTATTATACCTTTACTTTAAATGTGCCCTTTTGCCTTTCTGAATGACTCACATTCATGATATATAAAGTTGTGCTTAGAAGAGAGTCACTAGGAGATAGCATTCAAAAAATAAACTGTTTTTACTATCTCTTCCTCTGGCACATTTGAGAATACTGTTACACAACAGAAACAGAGCCAATGCTACAATCTTGTAGCCCACAACAGAGCTCTATTTTATCACAGGAAAAAAGGAATTTATCAGTCAAATTTAAGACTGCAGATTCTTCATGCTAGGCATTCCCCTTGGTTACAAATAAATAGAAACATTTTGATAAAGTATACTCGTAGTAACTAGTCCACTGAAGTCCCATCTTTTGTCTGAATTCAAATATGTTGTAAGAAGAATTAACCTAGCCACAAGAAGGCCATAATGAGGATATCAACTATGTAGTGATGAAGACATAAAGTTTGTGCCAGCATTTTATGAAATTACAAGATTAATCTTCTACAAAGAAATAACAGGATAGGTAGATGAAAGAGAGACAATAGAGCCCCTTTTGACTTTAGCAAAGCTTTACATTCTTTACTTCATTACACCATTATTAATTCAATGAGAAATTATGGCCCAGACTGGCTAATTGCTAGTTGGAGGGTCATTCAGAATAAAATTCCTCCATAAGAATAATGTTACCTCAAGGGGACATAGCAAGCATTGTTCTGCCTGGGTGAATACTGGGACCAATTTTTTTTTTTAAGTTTAGCAGTATCCTCCATAATGGGAAAAAATGTGTAGGTCGGTAGAGATATTTAGCAACATTCAAGGTAAGATGAGATTTCAAAATGATATTGGCGATAAACACAATGGATTTCAACATAGATGAGCCTTGAGAGTGGGTAAGTTACTCAGAGAAAGAAAAAAGAATGAGAGGAGAGGAAAGGATATAAATAACACTGGTAAAAAAGATGGAATCATTATTTAAGGAAAAGGCAGGACAGATCAGTAGGATGCATTTCACATGAATATCTTTCTGGCTTTTAAAATTTCATTAAAGACATTAAATGTTCTTCCTAAAATCAGTTTCCCTTTTGCTCTTCTATTTTTGTTAATAGAACCAGCATTTTCCCTATTACTCAGAATGTCATCTTTGGAGTTATGGTCTTAACAGTCCTCTTTCTCTACCCATTTTTACTTCAGAGTTCTTCTCATAACCATATCTTCTATTTTCATCTTCCCTACCTTAGTTCTCTTCCCCATGATCCTCAATATTTTATGTCTCTAGTATTGCAATGACCTAATGTGCTAATTATTTCAATTTTGAGGTTATTGTAAATGCTATTTTTAATTTAAATTTTCAATTGCAAATATATAGGAATGCAACTGATTTTTTATATTGACCTTATTTCTTGCATTCACATTCAATTCAGTTATCAATTCTGTAGCTCTTTTTGTAGGTTCTGTGGAACTTTATATTAAAAAAGCAAGTTTTGAGTAAATATAGTTTTCCTTCTTTCTCTCCCATTCAAATATCTTTTCTTCCTTATTCAATTATATTCGTTATCCCTTATAGCCACTATAATGATGAAAAGTGGTGAGATCAGATGTCATTGCCTTATTCCTGTCTTAAAAGGAAAGCAATCAGTATTTAGCCATAAAATATGACATTAGCTATAAGTTTTTGTGGTTGACCTATGCCAGGTGGAGAAAAGCCCCTATTACAAGGCTACTCAGAGTTTTTACCATGTATGTAGATTAGATTTTGCCAAATACTCTTTCTGCCTTTCTTGCATGAATTATGTCTTTTTTTCTTTTTTAATCTGTTGATATAATAAGTGATTTTTCAAATGCTATACCAATCTTGCATTCCTGCAATAAATCACACTTAAATATAAAATACCATCATTTTTATATATCATTGGGTTGAATTGGCTAAAATTTTAAGAATTTTTACATTTATCTTTATAAGGGTTACTATTCTGTTATATTTATCTCTGGTAATATCTTTGTTAATATCTTTGTCTTTGGTAACAGTATAATGGCGGCTTCATAAAATGTTTTGGGATATATATCTTCCCCTTTAACTTACATAATTAGTATTATTTCTTCATTAAATGCATGGTATAATTTCCCAGTAAAGCCACTGGCCCTGAAGTTTTCTTTGTGGGAAGGTTAGATACAAATTCAACAGTTTCTTTAATAGATATACCAACTCAGGTTTGGTAGTTTCTATCTTCAAATAATTTTTCCCTTATCTCCAAGTTGTCAGCATTGGCATAATTTCATTCTTAATTTTCACTTATCATTTTAATATATGTAAAATCTTTAGTTTTGTCAACTCTCTAATTCTTAATATTGCTAACACATGACTTTTTTTGATCAAACTGGTTAGTTTTATCAGTTGTGTTTCTCTAATATTAATATTAGTCTATATTAATATTCTATAACAGAATTTAAGGGAAATATTATTAGAGATGAAGGTTAAGTTTTTAATGATTAAATGGTAAATTAACCCCCCAAAATCACAATTTTAAATATGTTTGCACTTAATAATATGGTCTTAATATATATAAAGCTAAAACTAATAGAATAAAATTGAAAATTATACAGAATTACAAATTCTCAATCAAGGAAGGGTGTAGCAAAATGCATTTCAGAGTAATCAATAGAATAGATAATAGGATAAAAAATTAGTAGATATACAGAAAACCTGAACAACACCATTACTAAGCTGTATCCAAATAAACATACATATACCCAGCAATTTCTGAATATGCAACCTTCTAAAGATCACATGGTACAGTCACTAATATTGACTAAATACTTGTCCATAAAGCAAGTATAAATATTTAGAAAGACCTGAAATTATTAAGTGTTTCATTCATAGAGAAAGTCAATAACAAAAGATAATGAAAACTTACCTGCATTTGGAAAATTAAGAAATAAATTTTCACAATGCATAGAGACACTAAAATTAAAAGAGACACCAAAATTAACAAATAAAGTATTATAAATGGAATGTTAATGAAAATATATCTCAAAACTTCTGGGGCCTAGTTGAAGTTAGGCTTAGAAGGACATTTATAGCCTTAAAACACATAAAAAGGCTTTTAAAAATCTATGTTTTAATCATCCATCTACAAAAGTTTAGAACAGAACACTAAATACAACCTAAAAAAGATTGGAAATAGGAAATAATAAAATTAAGGAAAGATACGAAAATAGAAAATAAACAACATACATAGAGAAGATCAATTAAATAGCCAAAAGATTGTTGATTGAAAATGCAAATAAGTTGATAAAACTTTAGAAATGATCCCAATAAAAAATAAAAGAGGAGACAGAAATAACCAACATCAAATTAAGAAGGTAGACAAATTACCACAGAATCTATGGTCATTAAAAAGAACTACTTTACTGGAGGGTGAAATGACAGCGACTGATTTTATGTTCCCCATGTGAAACAACCAAGAAATACATGAACCAACGTTTTGCAAGACATTTAACTACTATATGACTTAGCCTTTCCATGCCTACATATTTAACCAAAAACAAACAAACAAACAAAAACACTGTTCTTTCAAAGACCTGTACACAAATACTCATAGTAGTCTTAAGCGTAAGAGCCAAAACAGAGAGAAAACAAAAGAGGTGAGACCTACCATTGTTCAAACTCACTGCTCTGAGCAAATTTTCAGGCTACAGTGAAGTAAGGAAAACCCATGCGAAGCCTGGTAGACTCCATGAGTTGAGGGGACAGAGTTGATTTTCCAAGGAGATCCAGGAAGCTTAAGTCTCAGAACACAGTACTAGAGCAGAAAGAGCAGCACAAAGGGAGAACTCCAGAGTTTGCAGAGAGGACACCTCAAATATTCAGCAAAGAGAATTGAGAATGACCTAAATAAATGGGGATATACACAATGCTCACAGATAAAAAAGACTCAATATTGTTAAGATGTCAATTCTCTCCTAAATTACTTAAAGATGTAACACGATCCCAATGAAAATCTCAGCAGTCTTTTTCTGTAAAAATAGAAAACTAATTCTGAAATTCATATGGAAATGAAAAGACCTAGAGTATACATAATGACTTTGAAAAAGTAAACAAAATTGGAAGACTAAAAGTACCTGAGTTCAAGATGTATTTTAAAATGGAATAATCAAGACAATCTGTTATAGGTATTAAAATAGACAACTCAATGAAACTTAATAGAGTATACAAAAAATAGACCCACACATATATGAACAATAAATTTTTGAAAAAGGTACAATTCAGTAGAGAAAGATAATCTTTTCAACAAATGGTGCTATAAAAATTGGATATTTTTTAAATGTACTTTGATTCATACATTACTCCATATATAAAAAGTAACCAAAATGAATTACAGACCTAAATGTAAAACCTAAAATTATAAAACTTTTTTATAAGAACACGTAGGAGAAAAACCTTATGATTTGAGATTAGGCAAATCCATAAAAAAAACAAGCTGATAAATTGCACTTTATCAATATTAAAACTTCTGCTCTTCAAAAGACACTGTTAAGAGAAGTAAAACACAAACGAGTAAATGTGAAAAATATTTGCGAACTGTATCTGACAAAGGACTTGTGTCCAGAATATACAAAGAACCCTTAAAACTCAGCAGTAAGGAAATAAGAAGCACACATATTAAAACAGGCAAAACATTTGAATAAACATTTCATCTAACAAGATACAGCAAATAAGCACATAAAAGGATGCTCAACATCATTACTCATTAGAGAAATTCAAATTAAAACCAGAATGAGCTACTACTGCAATTTTTAAACTAGAAACACCAACCATACCAACTGCTGGCAAGAATGTAATGGAAGTAAAATTTTCATGGACTATTGTTCAGAATGTAAAATGGAACAACTGCTTTAGAAAACACCTTGGCAGTTTCTTAAAATTAAATACACAGCTAATATATGATTCAGCCTTTCTACTCCTAGATACTCACCTAAGAGAAATGAAAACATATGTTTACATAGAAACTTAAACATGGCAGTTCATAGTAGTTTTGTAAGAATCAAGAACTAGAAGTAACCCAAATGTCCATTAATAAGTATCTGAGCATCAGCGTGGTAATAATACTAATGGAATAATACTAAGCAATAAAAAGGAATGACTTATTTGATATATATTACTGAATATTTTTAATTTATTTTTATTTTTTTTAGCACTTTATGTAACAAATCCTAGCAATATTTACACATTTGTATTACCTAGAGGATTGTTATTTGCTGTGCCTGCTGTTTTCTGAGTAGCACAGAGGAATAAAAAAAAAAAAAAAAAGCAGATTTTCTGCTCTCTCTGTCCAGGAACACTGGGACTGTGAAACATGACATCCCCCAGAAGGGACCATATTCTATTGGTACGACTGAAGAATGCATTCATGGTAATTACTGAAAATTTATGTTTACTGAAAGAAGCCAAATAAGAGTATATGCTATATAATTCCATTTATATAAAATTCTAGGAATTGGAAAAAGGTATAGTGGCAGAAAGCAAATCAGTAGTTACCCCTACATCTCTGAAGACAGCGGTGAAAAAGGTATGCGAGGAATGTATTTCAAAGAGGCGTGAGTAAACTTTTAATGACGACGGATATGTGTTTTTAAATGTCAATTTGTTTTTTTAAAAGATAAGAGGGTATTATAAACAATTATGAATAACAAATTAGAATTTTAAAAAATTCCTAGAAAAAAACAACTTCCCAAAAATGACACAAGAAATAAGAATCTGAATTTTTATACAACTATTAAAAATTGAATTTTTGTACTAAAATCATTTTCACAAAAACTCTAGGCTCATATGTCTTCAGTAGTGAATTTCATCAAATATTTAAAGAAGCAGTCCTAAAACAAAACTTACAGATAATAGAAAAATAATAAATAATAACTCATTCCATGAGATCAGAATAACCTTGATACCAAAACTTAAAAAGAACTAAAAAAAAGAAAATTATAGGCCAATCTCAATTATGAACATAGATACACAAATTCTAAATAACATTAGCTAACCAAATCTAGCAAAATATTTTTTAGAATACTATATCAACATCAAGTTGTGTTTATTCTAGGAATAGAAGTTTGGTTTAATATTTGAAAATCAATTTATGTAACTTACTACATATAGTGGACTGAATGAATATTTGCATCCCAATCCCCAGCCCTGGCAAATTCTTATGTTGAAATTTTAACACCCAATATGTTGGCCTTAGGAGTTGGGGCCATTGAGAGGTAATTAGGTCATGACAGTGGAGCAACAAATGACCAGGATTAGTGTTTTTATAAAAGAAACACCAGAGAGCTTTTTTGCCCTTTCTGACATGTGAAGACAGAGTGAGAAGACATTTATCTGTGAATCAGGAAACAGGCCTTCACCAGACACAGAATCTGTAGTCCTCTAACCTTACACTTCTCAGTCTCCAGAACTATGATAAGTGAATGTTTATTTATGCCACCCAGACTACAGCACTTTTGTTATTGTAGCCCAAATGGACTAAGATATCATATTAACAGAATAATGAAAAATCACAGGATTATATATAGAGATGCTGAAAAAAAATCGGAAAATCTAAACTTATTCATAGCACAACTCCAAGCAAATTAGGAATGGAACGGCATTTCACTTATCTGAAAAAATATCTATAAAACCTCTATACAAATATCAAAGTTGGTAAAACTAAAAGCTTTCCTTCCAATTTGAAATAAGGATGTGCACTATCATCCATTCTATTCAATATTCTGTTGGAGGTTTTAATTAGTGCAATAAGCAAGATAAAGAAAGTTATGAAAGGAAGGAAAAAAGTGTCATCAGATTATATATCTGAAATGACTCTGTACACAAAAAATCTATAAATAATGAACATATCAATTATAAGAATAAGTGAGTATCAATACAGCTGGACACCAAGTGAATATATTGTTTTTTCTATTCACCAACAGAGAGAAAGTGAAACCTAAAACATAATACCATGTAATATCATCAAAAACAGCAATATTGATTAATATATCTAATGAAAGATGAGTAAGACTCACAAAATTATTATTGAAAGAATTGAGGAAGGAATATTAGGCATATATCATGTTCAAAAATTAGAAGACTCAAGTTATAAAGGTATAAATTTCACTAAGTTTTAGGAGTTCTGTGTGAATTCCAATAAGCTGATTCTCTTAAAGAAGAAGAGGTAAAATGGGGAACTCACTCTAATGAGATCATGACTTACTCCAAAGATCCAGTTATTAAGTCAATATAAATTGGTTCAAGCTATTTTGGCAATCTACTTTTATTTCTAATTTTTGAATAACTGTGAAATTCCACACATACACACATAAAATACCTGTTGTGATTTTGGGGAGAGATTTCACTGTATCTTTATTTCAATTTGAAGATAATTGACATTTTTACAATTTTAAATCTTCCTACCTAAGGGTACCATGTTTTCCACATTTTATATTTTCTATAATGTGTTTAAGTAAGCTTTTGTAATTTTCTTTGTAAAGGTTATGCATCACATTTTTTCTTGCTATTATGAATAGACATTTTCAAATTTATTTATAAACTATCTACTTGTTCTTTTATAGGAATAAAAACTGGATTGTATTATTCTTATATCAAGCAACATAACTATATCAGTCAGGGGCTTACAGATAATAGACAACCACTCTAGTTAGCTACCCCAAAGAAAATGATTTAATACAGAGAATTAAGCGCTTACTAAATTGTAGAAAGGGCCAAATGAACACTAGGCTGAGCTTCCAAGAGTGACTCCCAGAACAGTATCTTACAACTGGACTGCCAAGGGAACAAATGTCTCTGCTGGAAGTTGAAAGCCGGAGAGTCAAAAACTCAGTGTCCAGGTACTGACTCCAACACCACAGCTCAGCCACAACCCAGGCCTCAGGAAGCTCATCCATAGCTGTTGACAGACAGGGCCAAACTTGCTTAGCTTCCAAGATGGAAACCTCTCAGCAGCTACAAAAGAGGGAGGGTCATCCAAACACTGAGATACTGTTACGGCCACCTCTGAAAACCAAATGCTTTTCCAACATTCACTACCAGCAAGAGTAACAGAAGCATATTCTCTGCCTCATTTTCAGTTCTAAATATCTCTTATGAGCGTCTGCTTGTGGGAGCTGGATCACATGTAGAACATGAGCTGAAAGAGAATTTGGATTTAAAAAAAATTTAGTAAATGTAATCTTAGGATTTTTGAGCTTCTAGTATCCAATAAAGACATGCTTCAAAAGTTTGGAATAGCATTCAGAAAGCAATTTGCCATTCTGTATAATTATGTTTAATTCTCATATGTTTAAATATTTTGGAGATTTTCTATATAGAAGATCATACCACCCACAAATAAATATACCTTCGTTTTACAGTTCTTATTCCTTTTAATCCTTTTCTTATCTTACTCATAGGCTAAAACCTCTAATAAATCCTGACTGTAATAAAAATGGCTCTAATGTGAAACCACAAAACAGCCTGTTTACTATAGGCTTCTGGTAAATTCATTTTATCAAGTTAAGAATGTTTACTTCTATTTCACATTTACTATAATATTGTTTTTCTGTTTCAAAAACAGGAAAGAGTTGAATTTTACATAATTGCTGATGTCAAGATGACTGTATATTTTTCTTATCTATTAATGCGTGTATTTCATTAATAATTTTTCTAAAGGTGAACAATCTTTACATTTCTGTCTATTTTTACAATGTTTCCTATCCGTCCTTTCCATGCTATACTTAATGCTCCTGTATTAGTCCATATCCTCATTATCTTTCACCTGTATAACTGTAATAGGCTCCTAATTAGTTTTCCTGTCATAAATGTTTGGCTTCTGTAATGCATTCTTCAAAATAAACCAGAATTTTCTTTTTCATTGGATAATCTCACACTTATCCTCAAAACCCTTTAGTGCTTCTCTGTAACCTATACATAAAGATTAAAATTAGGCCTTCTACTATGTTGCACCCTATAATTATATCAATACTTTTACAATGATTATTACCACAGTAGTAGTATACTATGAATTGGTCATAACAAGTTACTAGAGAGTCCACAAAACATGCCACACATGTTCAGGTCTCTGGGTATTCCATTTACTTCAGCAGTTCCCAAAGCGTGTTCTTGGGGAACATTAGTCTCAGGAGATACTTTTGGAAGTGACAGCTTCAAAATAAAATAAATTATAAAAGTGCTTTCTCTATGCTGGTTTTAAAGGTTCATATTACCTATCACAATAAGAAATACTGTGTGAAACCTTATAATAAATACAATAAAAACTCTTTTTTAGCTCAAAACTCTCTAGATATATTTATGCACAAAATCCTTCCATTTCAGTGACTAATATTCATTAATACTAGGTCCCTATCGAAAACACTTTGTAGAAAAAAGTATTTCCTCAGCATAGCCTGTACCTTCTCTTTCCCATCCATTAAATCCTACTTATCTTTCAAGGCCTTGTTGTATGAGCCTCTCTGGATAATAACCACTCCAAATTTGAAACTCATTCTCTAAATCCCCAGTGCAGATTTTTGTATCTTTAAATTGTGTGCTGTATCTTTCCCCCATCTATATTTTTCAATTCTTTAAGGTGAGGTTGTCACTGCATTCCAGAAAAGTACTCAGCATATAAACATGTATTTTTTCAACCCATTTAAGACCTTTTCCATTTTATAGATTTGGGCATTTTAAATCTAAAGTTATATTAGATATTGTTAGAGGTACACAATACATTTGAGACATTACCCTAATCACAAAGGGTGTGCTCTTTTGGAAAATACATATCTAGCTGAAGAGACTGGGTAAATATATATTAAAATCTGAAAACTGTAACTGAAGTTGCATAGTCTTTAGTTCATTAGGAAATCAGAGAAGGGAGACTTCAAACTACAATGCAGACAGTTTGTATGCAAAGGGTGAGACTTGAGAGAGCCCTAACCAGAGGCATGAGCCCAAGACAAACACGTGCTCATTTTCCTGGGTGCCAGGAAAGGAACCCAGACACACCACAGCTCCCTAACGTCCACATCAGCCTCAGTCCTCATTAGCATCCCCCAGCATCTCCAAAAATTGTAGCCAACTCATACCCTTCCCTTTGCTCCACATTCCCCATTGACCAGCCTAAAAGTTAACAGAAATATGGTTTAGCAAGGGAATTAAGCATACTAGAGAATAAGCAGAGATATAAAAACCTGGAAATCTTACCTGGAAACCCAGGTAAGGAGAATTTAATTGCATCTGTGGATATTAAATAGAATGCATCCTAAGTCTTTGGTGATTATGGTAAATAAACAAAGAGAGCCTAAAACAAGGGCATATCTTTCTTCAGCCTTGATGTTCCTAAAATGAGACTGGTGATTACCTGATAAAAACAAGGATTATTTATAATAGTAAACAGATGCTCCAAAGGCTGCTTAGATAAGCTCAAATCGAGGGGGTAGAGATTGCAGGAGAAGGGTTCAGAAATTAACAGTTACGCTTCTGTTCCCAAAAGAACTTATGCTCTTCCAGGACATAAAAGGCTAAGGCAAAATTTATCGCAAAAAATACCAGATGTGTATCAACAGCGATATGATAAAAAATGAAAGAACATAAGGGTTATCGCAAAGGGTTCAGCAAATCTTGGTATACATAACAACCTCTAGGTATTTTGTTCCCTTCTTTATCCATTGTTTCAAATCTTCCAAACCTTGTCTTTCTTCCCATATGCCTCCCTTCAACATCTTCTGTAGCTCTAGTCTCCTGTGAGAAATGAGGTTAGAGCACCAAGAAGCAATGCCAGAAGGACAGGGCAGAATGTAGGTAACTCTCATCACCAAACGCTGTCATTGTCACTCATTTATTTATCTGTTTCTTCATTTATTCATTCGTCATTCCAACAGATCCTTGCTAATATTTTCACTATGTAACAGGCACTGTGACATAAAAGAAACAGCATCTAAATCGAACTACCTAGGAAGGTGAGGAAGGAGTGTTCCACACAGAGAAAATTGCACATACAAACACCTGCCCATGAGGAAAAAACACTGTGATTGAAAAAAATTAACATCTGTTAGTTTGACTAGGGTAAGGAATTCAAAAAGGCTTCATGGTCAGAACAGAAAGTAGTGGACAAATAATGCTGGACTTTGTAAACCATGATCAAGAGTGTGGACTTGATCCTAAAAGCAGCAGAAAATATTTCATGAATGTAAACATTAATTTCTTTCATCATATGCCATTTTTTATGCATATAGGAAAAAAGCATGTCTTTACTTGCTTTGGAATGTCTGAGATGGGAACTAGGATCCCAAAGGAAAAAGGAATGAGATTTAATTTACAAAAATTTTGCAGCAACCAAAAATCTTTTCATTTTTTAACCATGAAGATATTTCAAGGAAGACAGAAACAAATGCAATCTATACTTTTTTAGCATCTCTTGTATATGTAAAGCAATTTTGTTAATTTAGAAGCATAAAAATGTATTAGGCCTAATTGGTTTGTTCATAAAATGTTCATGTTTTATATATTAAATTTAAAGTATAGTTTACTCAGACAATTACAAATTTACTAGAAGAATCCCTTAAAATGTGGTAAATTAAACTACAAGCTGCTGGACTATAAAAAATATATTCTCACTCCTGCCAGATTATTGTAGGCAAAATTTAAGAACAAAAGAAACATCAATATTACAATATGTTAAAGAAAGTCATTATATTTTCCTGAATCAGTGTCTTCCAGTACAATGTCGGGCACATATAGAAAGCACTCATTTTCAGAAGAACAACTTTGGAATCAAAAAAGAAAGACATTCACTGAATGTTTGTTGTGCGAGACTTTATCATCAATCTCTGAGCCATCTCTCTAAGCAGTTTTTGCTTCATCTAATGTTTCATTATGAAAACTGAAGAAATTGCAAAACAGCTACTCTATGGCCAGATATCTGAGTTCTATACCAGTGTGACCTGCATCAAAGTTACTTCATTTCTCTGGAAATATAAGATCTCTGAGGTTCTTTCTGGCATTATGAAAATGTGGAGTGGGACCATAAAGAGGCTAGACCCAAAAAGCTTACATGTGCCAGTGTGGGAAAGGTGGAAATGAGAAGAAGAAACTGCTGGATGCTGAGTAAGGTGAATAAGAAATAAAATACCTCCCACGTAGTTGAAATACACATTCGATTGTGAGAAATGAGGTTAGAGCACCAAGAGAAGGAGTAAAGGAAAAGTGGTAATCACAAAAAAAAAAAAAAAAAAAAAAAGTTTTTTCTGCTCAGGAAACATGTAGGTATTGTTTGTTATCTGCCTACCTCGGAGTCAGGGGAGCTCTGAACACAGTGGAGAATCCTCCACAGAGTTGAAATTTGAGTGTTAGAATAGTGCGATATGAGAATGATAATGTTCAAATCAAAAATAAAATTAAGAATCAGCGGTATAAAATTGAGATCTGACATCTTCATATATTAACTTCTAAATCTACACTAATACAATTTTTTACAGTTTAAAAAAATTATTGATATAACTTCAATTTCATATAGAATCATATCATTATGTTGAATGATACGCACTTTAAAACACTGCTACCTGTTTTGGTGTAATGACAGCTCTTCTCAGGATAACATATCAGATAAATGTGGACAATCACAGGAGTCTTGCTCTGATCTGTGACAGCTATGAGCAGCACCAGAACTACACACAATTACAACCTCCACTTTATTCTTATTTAATGAGAGCACCTCTACAAAGGGAGAAGTTTTATTCACCGAGTACAGAAGGGAAGGAATCTGAGGCAGTTGAGAAAGTAGAGCTGAGACTCCAATGGAATTAAGTCTTGCCAGTATCATATGAAAAGATCCCTGTGCGGTAAAAAACTGAACCTTGCCCCCAAATTTAGCCTTTGTTCTCTGCTTCTGGTAGGTAATCTTTAAAATGTCATGCCTGATAGGAGTGTTTGTGTTTGCCGGGAGGCCTTAAGCCAAGATGGATAGTATAATAATGTGATTTAGGGAGGAGGCCATAGGTCATAGCCAGAAGGGCTGGTCTATCAGTCAAACATGCCTATGTGAAGAACCCCATAAAACTAAACACCAAGATTCAGGGAAACGTCCATGCTTGGCAATATTCTAGGCGTATACACCACCGGGAGTATGGCTCCCAGACCCCACCCTATGTGCCTCTTCCCTTGGCTAATTTTAATCCATATCCTTTTTCTGTAGTGAAGTTTAACCACAGGTATAACAATTTTCAGGGAATTCTTGAGTCCTTGTAGTAAATTATTAAACTTAAGGGTTCTCTCGGGAATCCCCAGAACTTGTAGTTGAGATTAGAAGTGAAAGTGGCCTCGTGTAGCCTAACTTCTCAGGTGGAAAAATTTTCAACATCACATAGCAAAACCACAGGCTTTTATTTTTCTTTCTTCCTTTCTTTTAGCATCTTTATTAACATATAATTCATATGCCATAAAATTTACCCATTTAAAGTGTACAATTCAATGTATATTCAGAGTTGTGCAATCATTACTCCAATGTCAATTTAGAACATTTTCATCACCACCTTCCCACCAAACACCCAATCACATTAGCCATCACTCCCTGAGCCCAACCTAGACCCAGGGAACAACTAATTTGATTTCTGTGTCTATAGATTTGCCTGAGTATTCCATACAAATGGAATTATACAATACATAGTGTTTTGGGACTGGCTTCTTTCACTTAGCATAATGTTCTCAAGATTCATCTATGTTTTACAATGTATCAGTGTTTCCATTCCTTTCTGTTGCTGAATATTCCATTGCACAGTTATACCACATTCCATTTGTTCACTTATCAGTGGACAGACACTTGGTTTTTTTCCAGTTCATGGCTATTATAAGTAATGCTGCTATCAACATATGTGTAGATAATTCTGTACAGGCATATGTTTTCATTTCTGTTGCTTATATACCTAGAAGTAGAATTGCTGAGACATACAGTAACTCTGCATTTAACATTTGAGGATATTCCAAAGTTGTTGATTTTCCAAATTTTGCATTCCTAGTAGCAATGTATAAGGTTCCAATTTCTCTGTATTCTCATTAACACTTATTATTGTCTGACTTTTTTGAGAAAAGCCAGACTAGTGATCGTGAAGTATCATCTTATTATGGCTTAGATTTGCGTTCCCCTAAAGGCTAATTATGTGTATCTTTTCATGGGTTTATTGCCCAATTATCTATCTTTTTTTTGGAGAAATATCCATTTGAATCCTCTGATCATTTTTAAATTGAGTCATTTGTCTTTTCTATTATTCAGTTTAATAAGTCTTTATATATTCTGGATATAAGTCCTTTATCAGATACATAATTTGCAAATGTTTTCTCCCGTTCTATGTCTTTTCACTTTATTGAATGTATCATTTGCATCACAAATGTTTTTAATTTTGATGTACTCCAATCTAGCTTAACCAAATACAATGGTTTTCTTCTAAGTGTTTTATAGTTTTAGTTCTTACATTTAGGTATTAATTCATTCTGAGTTAACATTTATTTATGATACATGATAGGGAACCAAATTCATTTTTTGTATGTGCATATCCAGTTGTCCCAACATCACTTAGTTTGTTTCCCATTTTATTCTGTTCAACTCAGTCAAAAACTAAATGGCTATAAATATATGAATTTTTTCTCTAGCCTCTAATTTGATTCCTTTAATCTATATCTCTATGTTGGTAGTAAATATTACATTGTCTTGAATACAGTAACTCTGCAGGGCAGAGACATTCAGTATTTAGTTATTAGACATGATGTTAACTATGTTTATTTTGTAGATTACCAGGTAGAAGAAATTTCTTTCTACTCCTATTTTGTAAGTGTTTTTATTATGAAAAGATGCTGGATTTTGTCAAATGTTTTTTCTGTGTTTACTGATACGATCATGTTTTTTTCTCCTTTATTCAATTAATATGATATTCTAGTGGGTTAATATTTAGATGTTAAACAAACTTTGTATTCCTGAGATAAATCCCACTTGGTTGTAGTGTATAATCCTTTGTATGTGTATCTGGATTTGTTTTTTTTTTTAAAAAGAAGATTTTTGTGTCAAAATTCATGAGAAAATATATTTGTAGTTTTCTTATGATGTCTTTGGTTTTGGTATCTGGGTAATACCAGCCTCACAGAATGAATTATGAAATATTGCCTTTTTTATTTATTAAAGAGTTTGTGAAGAACTGGTATTCTTTAAATGTTTGGTAAAATTCACTAGTGAAGTTATCTGGGTCTGGGCTTTTCTTAGTGGGAATTTATTTAAATACTAATTCATTCTCTTTATTTTTTATAAGTCTCAGATTTTATGTATCTTTTTGAGTTAATTTCATTGCTTAGTGTGCTTTATAGAAATTTTCCCATTTCATCTAAGTTATCTAATTTGTTGGCATATGGTTGGTCATAGTATTCCCTTATAATCCATTCAATTTCAGTAAGGTTAGTAGTGATATCCCTATTAAATTCCCTGTTTAATTTTTCACTTTTTTCACTTGGTTAGTCTGGCTAAAAGTTTGTCAGTGTTCTTGATCATTTCAATAAACTGTCTTTTGGTTTTGTGAGTTTTCTCTATTTTTTAATCTTTCTCTCACTTATTTCTGCCATGATCTTTATTATTTCTCTTTATCTGCTTGTGCTGCCTTTACTTTGCTCTTCATTTTCTAGTTTCTTAAGGTAGAAGTTTAGGTAATTGATATGAGATCATTTTTCCATTTTTCATAAGATGGTTTATAGCTATAAATTTTCCTCTGAGTGCTTAGTTAGCTGCATTCCATGTTTTCATAAATCTTTCATTTAGCCATTGATTATTTGGGGGTTTGCTGTTTAATTTTCACATGTTTAAGAATTTACAAATTTTCCTTTTGTTAGTGATTTCTCACTTAATTCCACATTGATCAGAGAACATATCTGAATAATTTTGGACCTCGAAATAATCATGCTAAGCGAAATAACCCAGACAGAAAAAGTTGAAAATCACACGATATCACTTATATGTGGGATATAAACCTAAAAGCAACAAATGAACAGGACAAACAGACAGATACTCATGGACATGAACTATAGACTAGTGGTTACCAGAGGTTAGAGGGTTGGGGGAAGTGGCAGGTAGATGAGGTAAAGGGGATCAAATATGTGGTGACAGAAAGAAATCTAACAATGGGAAGTGAACATACAGTGTAAACATATATATGTCTTACTGTTGAAGTGTACAGCTGAAACTTATTGGATTTCATTAACCAATGTCACCACAAAATAAATAAATAAATAAATAAATAAATAAATAAATAAATAAATAAATAAATAGATTTAAAAACATGAAAAATAAATTTTATTGTTCCCTTTTTTATGGCCTAACTTCTATTTATCCTGTAAATGTTTCATGTATGCTTCAGAAGAATATTTATTCTGCTGTTGTTTAGTGGAGCATTCTAAAGATGTCTGTTAGGTATAGATGGTTTATATTTTTGTTCAAGTCTTTTATTTTCTTGTTAATCTTCTGCCTAGTTCTTTTAGCCATTATTGAAAGTCGAGTATTGAAGTTGCCCAATTTTATTGTTGAATTGCCTACTTGTCCCTTCAATCTGTCGGTTTTTGCTTCATGTATTTTGGGGCCTTATTTTGGGATGCATGTAATCTTATAATTACCCTTTTATCATTTGTAAATGCCTTTGTTTGTCTCTGTAATAACAATAAGTAATAATTTTTGTGGTAAAGCTTATTTTTCTAATATTAATATAGTCACTACAGCTTTATTATGATTACTTTTTGCATAATTTTCCATCCCTTTACTTTCACACTATTTGCATATTTGAATCTAAAATATGTCTCCTGTCAACAAGATAAGGTTGGAGCTTATTTCTTTTTTAAATCTTATACTCTCTGCCTTTTCATTGTATTGTTATTCATGTTTGTGGTTACTATTTACATCTGCTATTTTCCTTTGTGTTTTCTATATGACTCATTTATCTTCATTTCTCCGTTACTCCATATTGCCTTCTTTACACTATGTAGAGATTGCCTGGTATAATATTTTAATTCTGTAAATAATAATCATATATTTTGAATTTTTTTAGTGGTTGCCCTAGAGCTTACAATGTACATCTTAAATTTTCAATATACTTAGATTTATACTAAATTACAGTGAAATATAGATATTTTACTCCTATATAGCTCAATTCTCTGCCTCCATATTTGTGCTACTATTATTATATGTTTCCTCTCTATATATTACAAACTCAACAATGCATTGTTAAAATTATTATCTTATCTAATTTTATGTCTTTAAAAGAAGCTTAGAGAAGGAAAGCAAGCATGTATTTATAGTGTTTGTTGTTAACTTTATTTACCATTTCTGATTCTCTTCATTTATTCTTATGGATTTGAGTTACAATCTTATGTCATTTCCTTACTTTCATAAAATTTTGTTTCCATCTTTATTCTTTGTGCTGTTGTTGTCCAATATATTACATCTATATGTTCTAAGCTTAGCAATGCAACTATAGAGTTTTATGCATCTGTTAGGAGAAAAAAGGGAAAAAAAATCAGTCATATTGTCTTTTATAATTATCTACATAACTATACTTATTAGTGTTTTGTTTACTTATGTGCATTCAAATTACAGTCTGATGTTGCTTGTTTTCAGTTTGCAGAATGTCCTTAAGTATTATAAAGCTAACTGATAAATTCATCCTTTATTAACTGGGAATGTCTTTACTTCATCTTCATATTTGCAAGATGGCTTTGCTGGATATAAAACACTTGGTCGATAGCTTCAATACTTTAAACATCATTCTACTACTTTTTGCTCTATAACTTCTGCTAAAATGTCTACTATTAATTTGGGGGGTTTCCTTTGTACATGAATCATTTTTCTTTTGGCATTTTCAAGATTTTTCCTTTATCTTTGACATCAAATATTTTGATTGTGATGTATCTGGATATAAATCTGTTTAATTAAGTCCTTTGTGTCAGTAAGGCTTCCACCCTTTACTGATGACTCTGTGTGTAGCTTGGGAATGTTTGCAAGTCTGCCCACATTCTGTTCTGTTTCTGAGCATTTAATGACTAGTGCATGCACTTAGACTTCCCAATCCTCAGGCTTTACTCTAATCCTAGGAAGCTCTTCTTGACTCCTTCCCTAACTCTATCCATTAAACCTAGAGCTGCTCTGCCGTTCTGCATGTTTCCACCAGTAGTATAAAGCTACGAGCATCTTCTTAACTGGTATTTGCTAGGATTCCAGTTGTTTGCAGCAACACCCACAATCATGGAATTCTATATGCTCTGATCCAAGTAAGTTAGTCTCCTCAGACATAGCTGTGGAGCTCTCCATCCTATAGGATGTCTCTCTCCCAGGCAGAACCCCTTTGCCACTGCACAGGAACTGGGAACAGGAAGTGTGGTCCCCTTAACCTAGAACAACATCTATGCTCTAAAAGTGGGCACTAGGGGAAGGTGGTAGCCTATGGTCTTCTCAGATTGCCCCTCTTGATTTCTTGAGTGGAAATTCTGTAAGCAATCAGCTTTCCAGTGTTCTCAGCTTGCTGTGTCTGGAGTAGTTTTACCTCTTACATGAAGGAGGTCGGTAAGTTAAGGAAGCCTCAGTCCTCTTACTACACTCAATAGGAATATAGCATCTGCAACATAGGGCTGGGTAAGGAGAGAAGCCCTGGTGGCTTGCCCCTCTTAAGTTGAAACCATAGCCCTAGACTAGGTTTTAGGGAAGATCTCTGGATTCTCGGATGCACCCACTTAGAGTAAAGCACCCCAAGTAGAATTCTCACACAAAAAAAAGAACTTAAAAGGGGATATGGGAGGAGGACATGGCTCATATGCCACAATCTCTCACTTTTCTTGCCAAAATGTAGCAGGTTTCCTTTAATGAATGTTTCCTCCTTTGCTGTATGCCTTAGGACAATTTCAAATTACTTTAAATAATTTTTTTCTTTTATAAAGAAAAAAAAAGTAATTTTTTTCCTGTTAAATGATGATTTGGGGGGATAGAGAAGTGCTTACTGCATTCCTCATGCCTTCATTTCAGAATCCTCAGAAGTGATTTCTTCCAGATTTCATTTCTTGTCCAAACACCCAAATATCTGGATCTCTAATATTTGGAAAATATGTTTTTAATTTCAAGCCCTTACTGTGTTCCCTGTAGTTGTTTGTTTTGTCTTGTAAATCTAGACAAATTAAACACAATGAGAGAATTTATAGGGCTGAATTTAAATTTAAGATTTAGGACATTTTATGAGTTGGGTTAACTTGGAACATTTTCTTGTATTTATTAATAAAATCTTGTTATGTTTTTGTGAGAAAAGATACATTCTGCTCCTGAAGACAGTTTTTTCTCCTAGACTATTTGGTAAGGAACATTTGACAAAAATGTGCTGTAGGATGACTGAAAAAAACTGGCTTTAGAACCTTGGAGAAGTTCTGTACTTGAATTCAGAAAGCATCCTCAAATAAAATGGTCTTCACATTTGTGGTTCCTTTAAGGCCCTCAATTGTTATTGTTTATTGATTAGATTTTACTAATTTTAGTAATATCATGACACTATGATTCTTCTTCATCAGTTTTTACTATAGAATTTCAGTGTGTTTATTGCTTGCATTCATTTTTTCTCAAAAGATGATGATTATAATGTAAATTACATTCTATATTTCATATATTTTAATTTTCTATATTTTTAGAAATGTACTGACAATTGTAGTTAAAAAATTATTACTGAAATCAAAGGTAGATTATGAGACTATACATACTTTATTTTTATGAGTACAATGGGAATTTTCTTGGTTGGAAAATGGAGGAAGGAGTATCTGGAGAAAAGTATAATGCAATAAGGCAAAGACAGAGAGGGAGTGTTGCAATGTGAGAAATATGGGAAGAAAATGAGGCCAGAGAAGTAGGGCAGAAGCAGAGCAGTGAAGGGACTTGACCGTAATTTTATATATTCAAATTAATTAATCTTTTATTTTATAGCCAATGCTTATTTCTTTTTAATTAAACCTTTTCTATTTTTTTCCAATTATTTTTTACATTTAAGTGTCTAATCCAACTAGAGCTGATTATTGAGGTGAAAATAACAACAGCTTTCTCTTTTCATAAATAACTCTTGTTCTACTTCCAATTAAAGAACACTGTCTTTTTTCCACACTTACCTCTCATGCCACCTCTCTCATATACCAAACTCTATACATATGCGATTCTACTCTTGACTTTGTATTTTGTTCCATTGGTCAGTTTATAGATTCTTATACTAATACCACACTATGCTAATTACAATAGGTCTATACTAAGTGATAGTATTAGATGTGACAATTGCCTCTTGCCTATACTTAACAATAGTGCCCAGGCAATTTTCTTCTACATAGCTTTTAGAATAATCTTTGAAAGTTGCACAAAAAACTCAATGGAGCCTTTATTAGAATAATTCTTTATTTAAACTATTATTTTTCATAATAACATTCCTGCCATTTTACTTTCTTGTTATACATTGCTAATATCTTCTCTTTCTTTTGTTGAATTCTCTCACAGCAGTCTCTGGTCATCTCATTCCCCAAACCAAGGCCTCCCCTGTCCACCCCCTAAACACATACACCCATTCAAATCAATTGCTATCTTCTCAGGTTCCTATAGTTTTCATTCTATACAGGTCTTTCTCTATTATATTTGTTCTTCACTCAGTTCTTAATAAATATGTGGAATTAACATATGTTTATCACCTTTTACTACATTAGGCCCTTCCAAAACTGTATGGTGCTGCTTATTAAAGTCGCTGTTCAATAAGCGCCCTCTCAAGACTGCTGCTTTTGAAGATTCTGGCCAGGCTTTCTTCCTTAACACCTATTTCCATAATAGGTATTATGTATTTCCATAAATGGCAAAGGAATAACGTGGCTTTTCTAAATTTCATATTTCTGAAATTCTAATAACCTACATCTCTCTCTCTCCCTTTCTGTCTCCCTCTCTCTAAACATTTCTCTTTGCCACAAATCCAACTGGAATGCATTTTCTAGATCAAATGCATTGATAAGTCATTTATGAGCTCTACATGTCTAAATTATTATTGCTCACTCAAAGTTTATCTTTATAAAATAAGTTTTTAAGAGAGTACCACCAAAATATGTTCTTCACACCTGTCCCTGATTCCTTCTTGTACCAATTTTATCAATGATATTCTGACTCTGTTACAAAAACAGAACAAAAAATGGAAAAATATATTATGAATTTGGGATATTAAAATATTTTGCTGTCCCATAGTTTCTTTTGCTGTTAATTTTGCAAAAAAAAAAAAAAAAAAAAAAAAAAGGGAATAAGATAGTATGAATTAAATCACTCAGCCTCTTTTCCAGCCCCATTCTAGAATATCTTACTATACTACAAAGGGCAGGATGCTAAACATTTCATTTTACAGACACCCTTGCAGCTAGGATTCTGGATGCAAATCAGGTTCCATAAATCAAAAGCAATTTCAAGATATGAAAGCAGAAGGCAGGTATAGGCCACTATATTAGCTTCTTAGGGCTGCTATAACAGTAGCAAAAACTGAATGATTTAAAAGAACAAAAATGTATTGTCTCACAATTCTGGAGGCCTCACAATCCAAAATCAGTGTGTCAACAGGACCATACTCTTTCTGAAGTCTATAGGAGAGAATCATTCATCGACTCTTCCTAACTTCTGGTGGTGACTGTCAATTCTTGGTGTCCCCTGGTTTGCAGCAGCATAAATCCAGTCTCTGCCTCTACCTTTACATTGTGCTTTCCATGTCTTTTCTATTGTCTTCTTTCTATGCGTATATGTCTCTGTGTCTAAGTAGTCCCTTTTGATAGGGACACCAGTCAAGTTGGATTAAGACCTACCCTAATGACCTCAACTTGACTACCTCTGCAAAGACTCTATTTCCAAAGGTCACATTTTGACTTCAAATGTCCTTTGATAGATGTTAAACTTATCTTTTTTTGGAGACACAATTCAACCCATCTTCCTGACTGTTTGGCTGGTTTTAATTAGCAAATAGGTTGTAGAGACATGAGATTTTCCTATATTACATCTTTGTAAACAGTCAGTTTACTAGTATTGAGAGGAAGTTGCACCAGTGACTTGCTAATTGTGGGATCAAAATTATCAGTGGAAGTTCTTGAAATCAAAATTTTCAGATGCAGTTTCAAAGAAAACAGCAACTATGGTAAGTTATATAGCATTCTAAAAATCATTGCTCTAGGCACAGCCTAGATCTTGCTCTTACTTACTTAATTTTTATATACACCTAATTCTCTGTATTAGTTTTATGCTTAAAATATTTTGAGCGTTTTCTCTTACCTACATTGAGTCTGACTGATACACACATCCAATTTTGATTCATTTTAGGCATGAATTATATCATTAAGTTGCTTGCATGTGGCTCCTTTGAAAGTTGTGTAACATAATGAGTTGATAACCTATATAGATGGTATGGTTTTTACTGAAGCAATAGCAGGAGCTGGATTTTTTTAAAAGCCAAGTTCAATAAAACTACTACTTGTATTATTAAGGTATGAAACAACAATCTTAAGTGACTACAAGACACATCTTACATACATGAACACATTTGGTCATCCTAGTAGCAGTTGGAAATGCATATTTCATTTGACAGGAATTGTAAAATCCTTTTATCACCTCAAAATAACTTGTGGAATGTACAGGCTTCCAAGTGTTACAAGTTAGTCTCACAATTTTTTTATATGTAAAAGTACAATTTGGCTCATATATAAAAATAAACTTGATTTAGTGGTTGTATCTTCTCAAAATTAATCATGAAAATTCCTGGACCTGTAGACTTAACCTAAATTTCAAAGCTGTAAAGGCAATTTCATCACAAAACAAGAAATTAGCATGAATTCAATTGCTAGAGTATTTTTAAAGTATAATTTTATTTTAACAATAATATTGTGCTAAAAATATTGTGGCACAATTTTTATGGGCTGATGTTTTCTTATTTTTTTTTCTATAGTCAATATCCGTATTTGCATACACAGGAAAAATGTTATTTATTTAAATAACCCTAAGAGTAATAAAAGTTTTTGCTTGGCTATTTTGTTTTTGTCTGTTTTCTCTGATCATAAATCTCCACTGACATATTATTACATATGTCAATGTAAAAAAATATGAACTTATAATTTAGACAAATGTAAACCTATCTTTTAGACTCTTCGTGAATCTCTCAAGTTCATACTACTAAAATGACCCAAGTTCTAAATCCCTTCTGATTTCAGATTATTATAGTTGCTCTTATTTTTCTGTGTCTTTTGTCATATGAGAAACAGAAATATAAACATGAATTTCACTGTTGGAATAAATGATCAGGGCCCAGTCTTATTCCTAGTCCACTGAGGTCTAATCAAAAAACAGATATGAATCAACCAATCCCCTGATTAGGAAACATTAAGTGAAACTACACGAGGATAAAACTCTTTTTCTTTCCCTTAGAAAAATGGAAACCTATCCCTCAACCCACTCATTGCCACCCACAGCAGAAATGCCTTTGCATTCAATATTTATATTATAGAATATTTATGTTATAGAAAGAAAACACTAAAAATCTAAAATTCTTATAATTATATTTTAACTATGTTTCCAGAAAGAAATTTATAAAACTTATAAATTTATATTATAGAAAATTTATGTTATAGAAAGAAAACACTAAAAATCTAAAATTCTTATAATTATATTTTAACTACATTTCTGGAAAGAAATTTAACACAGATATAACTCAGATCCAAAGACTTATTTTCTAAATAAAAATAAAATGTATAAATATATTTTATACAAATAAAAAGTTGACAGCTAGCAAAGTGAAATATATACAACACCTGGCATATATAAAAGATAAAATAGGATACAGGTTGCTTTGAGGAAACCTGAACAACAAACAACTAAAAATAGCAAGGAAATTGAAATATATCATCAGTGTTAGAAAACATATATAAAAGTTATTTCAAAACAAGATGGAAAAATATAATCAGACTAAATATTGTGAAATACAGATTTCAAAGTTCTGTAGGAATTACTGAAATTTCTCATTTTACACCAAGAGACATGCGCTCATTCTTTAGTCTCTAGATTTCTTTTGTCTTAATCGTAAAAAAAGCAAAACACCATAGTAAAGAATGTGTGTTGCCTCTTCCCAACTCCAATTGTAAAATCAATATCAAGTCACTCAATAAATTATAACTATCATGTGGTGAGACCCCTGACCACAAATAACTTGTAAACTTATAGGGATACCAGACCTATATATACAGATGCAAAATAGAAGTGCATTTAACATATGTTCACAGAAAACAATAAGAAAGTTCTGAGAAAAGTCTCCTTTGTGGTACACAAACAGGGGAGGGGACAGCAGCCACTGTGATAGGGGTATAAAACAATACAAAAGGTAAGTTCCAAGAAATGAGAATGTGTTAACAAAAGGTTATTATACTCCATATGAAGCAGTACTTGAAGGTAGACTATGGTTAATTAAAGATATATATATATCTTTAATTATGTATATATGTATATATGTATATATGTATAAATATATGTATAAAATATATACATATATTTTAAACCAAAAGGAAAGCACTAAAAAGCTTTTCTTAAAGAATTATAAACAATGCCAGAGAATTATAAAAACAGCTAAGAGAATATGGAATAAGTCTATTTTAATCTAACCATCACAATAACTGCATTAAATGTAAATGGTTTAGACCAGGAGACACCAAACTTTTTATATAAAGAGAAAATCTGTAAATATTTTAGGCCTTATGGGTCCTGTTGTTTGTATTAGTTATTCAACTCTGCCTTCAGCACAAAAGCAGCCATAGACAATATGTAAACCACTGGTTATGTTTGTGTTTCAATCAAACTTCATTTACAAAAGCAATATTCTGCCTACAAGAAATCTCATTTAAAAATAAAGCTCGCAATAGATTAAAAGAAAACAGATTAAGAAAGATAACCCAATGCATGCCAGGAGCTTTATTAATATCAGAGAAAGTAGGCTTTAGAATTGGAATATCATCAGAAATGAAAAAAAAGTATTACATAAGAATAAAGGGGTCAATTCTCTAAAACATAAAACTAAATATGTATGCTATTAAAACATAGTTTAAAATAAGCAAAACTTTTCTTTCCATAGAAATGGAAAGAAAAATAGATCTAAAATTAGCATCAAAGATTCTAATACACATCTTTAAATAATTTTTAGAAAAAGTACACAGAAAATAAGTAAAGATATCTGAACAACACTGTCAATCAACTTTATCTGATATTAGTACACTGCTCTAGCCAACTACAAAAGACTATACCTTTTTTCCAGGTACATGTAAAAATTTCACCATATTCTAAAATATAGAATAAATCTAAAAATTTAAAAGAATAGACATCATAAAAATTATGTTGAATATAATGGAATTATACTAGAAACTATTGCCAGATTCCTGCAGCTTTGTAGTGAGTTTTGAAGTTAGGAAGTGTGAGTCCTCCAGGTTTGTCCTTTTTCAAGATCCGGGTGTCTTGTGATTCTATATGAATTTTAGGTTGAGTTTTCTAATTTTGCAAAAAACATCAATGAGATTTTGATATAGAAGTCACTGAATCTGTAGATCACTTTCAGTAGTATTGCCATCCTAACAATATTAAGTCTTCCAAACCATAAATGTGGGATATGTTTCCATTTATTTATTTCTTCTTTAAATTCTTTGAGCAGTGTTTTGTATTTTCCATTGTAAAAGAATTTTACTTCATTGCTAATTCCTAAGTGTTGTATTATTTTTGATGCTATTGTAAATAGAATAGCTTTCTTAATTTCTTTTTCAGATTATTGTTATTGTATGGAAATGCAATTGATTTTTGTGCATTGATATTATATCTTGCTACTTTGCTGAATATTTGTGTATGTGTATGTATGAAATCTTTAGGGTTTTTTACATATAAGATCACATTATGTGAACACAGATAATTTTACTTCTTCCTTTCCAATTTAGATACCTTTTATTTATTTTTCTTGCTTATTGTTCTCATTAGAATTTTCAATATCATGTTGGGTAGAAGAGATAAAAGGGAGCAGACATATAGGCTCATAGAATAGAATAACCAAGAAATAAACCCTCACATAGGTGATCAAATGATTTTCAACAAGGGTGCCAAGACCTTTCAAGGGAGAAAGGAGAGGTGTCAACAAATGTCCACATGCAAAAAAGTTAAGTTGCATCCTTACTTTACACCATATATAAAAATAAACTCAAAATGGACCAAAGACCTAAATGTAATAAGTAAAACTATAAAACTCTTGGAAAAAAACATAGGGAGAAGCTTCATGACATTTGATTTGGCAATGATTTCTTGGGAACTACACCAAAAGCAGTCAACAAAAGAAAAAAAAAAGACAAATTTGACTTTATGAAAATTAAAAACTTCTGTGTATCAAAAGATACCATCAGAAGAGTGCAAAGGCAATATACAGAATAGGAGAAAATATTTTCAAATCATATATCTTATAATAGGTTACTATCCAGAATATATAGACAATTATAAACTCAACACAAACAAGAGTCAGATTCAAAAACGAGAAAAGAACTTGAAAAAACATCACTGAAAGGAGACATATCAATGGCCAATAAGCACATGAAAATATGCTGAGCATCCCTAATCATTAGGTAAATGCAGATCAAAGCTACAATTAGATATGACTTCACATCCATTAGAATGGCTAATACAAAACAAACAAACAAAACCCAGAAAACAATGAGTGCTGGCAGGATGTGGAGTAATTGGAATCTTTGTGTACTGCTGGTAGAAAAATAACATGGTATGGCTGCTGTGGAAATCAGTATGACAGTTCCTCAAAAAGCTAAAAATAGCACCACCATGTGATCTAGAGATTCCACTTCTGTGTATATATTCAAAAGAATTGAAGCAGGGTCTCTAAAAGATAACTGTATACCCATGTTCACAGCAGCACTATTCACAGCAGCTGAAATGTTAAAGCCACCCAAGGGTCCACTGATGAATAAATAAGCAAATGTGCTACACACACACACACACACACACACACACACACACACACACACAGGAATATTATTCAGCCTTAAAAAGTAAGGAAATTCTGACATATGCTATAACATGGATGAATCTTGAAAACAGTTTGTTAAGTGAAATAAGCCAATCACAAAAAAAGTAAATATTCCATTTATATGAGATACTCAGAATAGTCAAATTCATAGAGACAGAAAGTAGATTAGTGGTTTTCATGGGCTGAGGGGATGGGTGAAAGAGGAGTTATTCAATAGATAAAGAGTTTCAGTTTTACAAGATGAAAAGAATTCTAGAGACAGATGATGATGATTGCACAACATTACAAATGTATTTAATAGCAGTAAATAGTACCATGTTATATAAAATAGTTAAGATGCTAAAATTTATGTTATATATAATTTTACCACAATAAAAAAAAGATATTGATGACAGAATAATGCCTGGAAAATATTAAAATACTCGTTAATTAAACAATGAATTCTTAAATAATCCATTGATCTAATAGGAAGTTTCAAGGGAAATTAAAAACTTTTTTGAATTTAAATGATAAAAATTAAATTTGAAATACATGGAATTCAGCTAAATCATTATTTACAAAGTATAGCATTAAATATTTATACTAGAATATTAAAAATAAAATCAATAATCATAATCATAGCTCCTATCTTGAGAAACTAGAGAGAAAAGAGGAACTAAACATAAAGAAAGCAAAAGGAAGAAAATAATAAAAACTAAGAGCACAAATGAACAAAATTGGAAAAAGAAAAATACAGAAAAATCAATGAAATCAAAAGCTGGTTCTTTTAAAATAAATGAAGTTGATATGTAGTGATATAAAGAAATCTATGGGCGGTGAACACTTAGTTAAGTTGGTGTCTTCAGGGTTTCTCTGTTGTGCAGTTATTAATTTTTCCTTCTTAATTAGTAAGTATTTGAAGACAATTCTTTGAGATTAGGCAAATATTTTCTCTTTAACCTTTCATCAGTAGACCTTACTATCTAATGGTAATGTTTTATTTCCCTAATTCCTTCTATATTTATTAATTGGAATGCTTCTACAAGGAAGACTATTCCTGCTCCCCCTTTAATTTATTGCATTGATTGTTTACTTAGGTCAATAAAGACTTGTGGATATTTATTCTTCAATTGTATTCCAATACTATTGTTATTATTATTATTATTTTGCTCAATTTTTTCCTGTTTTGCCCTCAAATCCTCTTACAGGTTGGCTCCTGTGCCCTTTCTATATATCCTCACCCTCTCCTCCCTTTTTGAGCACTTCCTTACTTTCTAGACCACGAGGTGTGCCAGGCTTAACTTGGATTTTCATTGCCTCAGCACTGGAATCAACCATTTCTCTAAGGAGTCCGTTTCTCCTTATTCAAAAATAGTTATTTACAAACCAAGATCTAGGTGGTAGGTATGCATACTGCTACTGAGATATCATTGCTTTTAGCAGACACAGCTAAGAAATATCTGTATGTCTATCAAACCATGGGTAGATACCACATAAATATTTATGTGTTGATCTATCCGAATAGATAAAAAAAATAAACTCCCCCACAAACTCCATGAGTTCACACTGATACCTTTAACTGCAATCTAGCAACCCAGGGTTTGTTCCAGCAATTTGCCTCTACTTATTTGTAATTTCTTCCTTCAACAGTGAAAAACTTGGCTGTCCATATCTATATTTACCTATTGTTTAACCTAGTATATAAAGAAAGTAGTTTCAGAATTACTAATTCACACCACTGTGAAAAACAGGTTACCACAGCATTTGTGTACTTTTTTTTTGTCTTTAGTATTATAATATTCAGTCAAAACAATGAATTTCAGTCACTTAGGTCAACTCATTTCTCCCCAACCACTTCTATTTGGTTATATCATTCATTTGAATTACTGTTAGTCACATTTGTCACAGTCTGCATTCCATCTGTAGTTCTTCTCACAGCCTGGTAGATATTTTAAAATTTGTATGCAGTAAAATTCACTCTATGGGTATATAGATCTATGGTTTCTGAAAAATTCAGAGAATACCAAAGAGAACAGCTTTGACACCCCAAAAGTTTCCTTTTGCTATCCCTTCTCAGTCAACTTCTTCTCCTTACAACCCCTAACAACACTTGTCTAAGTCTCAATAGTTTTGCCTGTTCCAAAATTTTACATAAATAGGATCATACACTATGTAGACTTATTCACTTGTTGAAGGACATCATGGTTGTTTCCAAGTTTTTTGTGATTATGAATAATGTTGCTATAAATGTTCATATACAGGTTTTTATATGAAAAAAAGTTTTTACTTCATTTGGTTAAATGCCTAGGAATAGCATTGCTGGGTTGTATGGTAAGTATATATGTGTATATATATATATATATATATATATAACATTTTTTAAAGTGGCTGTGCCTTTTGTGTTTGTACCAGCAGTGAATGATAGTTCCATTTTTTCTGCATCCTGAGTGACACTCGTTTTGTTTTTAAGATGGTCATTGTAATAGGTATGTAATCATATCTCATTGTGGTTTTAATTTGCATTTCTCTAATGGCTAATGATGTTGAGCATCTTTTCATATGCTTATTTACCATCTGTATATCTGCTATGGTTAAATGTTTTTTTTCAAAACTTTTGCCCATTTTTATTGGGACGTTTGTTTTTTATTGAGTTTTGCAAGTTCTTTATATATTATTAATATAGTCCTTTATCAGACCTGTAGTTTTCAAATATTTTCTATCAGTGTATGGCTTGCCTTTTCATTTTCTTAACTGTTTTTTGTGGAGTAAACAATTATAATTTTGATGAAATACAATTTACTGGTTTTTCTTTTATGGATTGTGTTTTTGGTGTCATATATAAAAATCCTTTACCAAATTTGAGTTTACAGAGATTTTCTCTTATGTGTTCTTCTAGCAATTTTATAGTTTTACTCTTTTACATTTAAGTCTATAATAAATTTTGAGTTATTTTTATATAAAACATTCGAGGTATGTTTGAGGTTTATTTTTGTGCCTATGGATGTGCAATTGTTCCAGTACCATTTGTTGAAAAGATTAATCTTTCGTCAATGAATTGTTTTGCACCTGTGTCAAAATTCAGTTGACTGCATTTATGTGAGTCTATTTCTGGGCTTTGTATTCAGTTCTATTGATCCTTGTGCTCATTCTTTTGCCAAACCACATTTTCTTGATTACTATAGTTTTATGGTTAAGTCTTGCTATTAGATAGCATGACATGTCAAACTTTGTTGTTCTCTGTCTAAAATATTTTGACTATTCTATTTCTTTTGCATTTTTCTCTATATTTTAGAATCAGCTCATTTTAATCTTCTCAGTTGATATTGATTTTATTAAATTGGAAGGCATTGACATCTTTACAATATTGAGTTTTTCAATCCAGGAACAAAACATATCTCTCCATTTACATAAGTCTTTTTTTTTTCTTCCTGTGTTTTGTAGTCTTTATAACATAGAGTTCGAACATAGGTTTGATAGATTAAAACTTAAATATTTCACTTTTGGTGGTATTTTAAGTGGCATTTTACAGTTCAAAACTCCATATGTTCATTGCTAGTATATATAATTACAATGAATTTTTTGTGTATTAACTTTATATCCTATGCCCTTGCTAAAGTTATGTATTATTTCTAGGAGTTTATTTGTAGATTCTTTGGGCTTTTTTTTTTTATGAAAACGAATATATCATCTGTGAATAGGTACAGTTTAATTTCTTCCTTTCTAGCTTATATGCTTTTTATTTTCCTTGCCATGTAATATTGGCTAGGATTTTTGTTACTATTTTGAATAGGACTACTGAGAGAGGAAGGACATCCTTGCATTGTTACCAGTCTTATAGGAAAATCATTGTCTTTCACCATTACATATGATATCAGTTGTAGGTTTTATGTAGATGTCCTTTTATCATTCACCATTCACTGAGGTATTTTTTTTTTTATAACAAGTGGAAGTTGAATTTTGTCACATGCTTTTTCCCCCTCTGTTGACATCATCGTGAGATTTTTCTACTTTAGTGTTAATAGAGTGGACTTGATTGGTTTTCATATCTTAGTGTTTGTGTAGAATTGGCATTTTTTTTTCTTAAATGTTTGGTAGAATTTGCCAGTAATACCATCTGGGTACGGAGATTACTTTGCTTGAAGTGATCAAATTATGGAATAAATTTCTTTTAGTACTATTCAGGTTATCATTTTAAGTGAGCTTTGATAGTATGTATCTTGCAAGGTGTTAGTCCATTTAATCTACTTTGTGAAACTTAGAGGCATAGATTCATTGTAATATTTCCTTACTATATTTTTAATATAATCTTCAGTGATCTCCTTACTTTCATTCCTGATATGACAATTTGTGATTTTTTCCCCCCTCTCTCTTTTTTTATGATCATTCTGGCTAGAAGTCTGTTAATTTCTCTCTTTGTTTAAAAAAAAAATTTATTATGGTGACATTGCTTAACAAAATTCAGTAAGTTTCAAGTGTACAATTCAACAGTAAGTCCTAGAGGAAACTAAAGAGATATGACCACTAAATGCAACAAGATCCTAGAATGAATCTTGATGGGGGGAAAAAGACATTAATTAAAAAATCAGGGAAAATTAAATAAAGTATAAAATTTAGAAAACAGTATTGATTATTATAGTATGGTCAACATTAGGGAAAGCTGTGTGAAGAGTAAATAGGAACTCTACTTTTTTTGCAATTCATTCATAAGCCTAAATTATTTCAAAATAAACATTTTTTTAATTAGATGAAATAATATTTCTTTAGAGAAAGGAAGAGATTCTTACCTACTCGTCTTTACATTCTCAGAGAGGTCAATATCATTTTTTACCATATAAAGCATTCCTTCAATAGAAAATTGTAGAATAATTTAATGTAATATCTGAAACTCAATCTTGAAAAAAATAAAAAGGTAATGAACATTTCTACCACAGAATCCCTCACGCCAAAAAGTCTGAGATTTTTCTTGATCATAAATTTGTGCAAAGGAAGATCACATTATCATTTCAGTGAGAACAGTTCTCTCCCAGCAAATTCTGGTGGGAGTTATTAATTCTGTTGCTAGGGGAATTGCTAGCCAAATTTTAGAACAGAAGGGCCCAGTGGGGGTAGTTTGCTAATGACTCCCAATAGCCACAGCAGGAGTTATTTCTTTTTCCTTTGTCTCTGGGGAGAGAGGTACTGTGGAGTGGAGAAAAAGGAAAGTGGCATTAACATAGGACCCAAACTGAGAGAATCTGTCCCAACCTCCATCCAAACAAAGTGAGGTAGGTGTTCCTTCTTAGAAACAGAATGGGAGGCTGGGCCTATCTATAAGAAGAAGCTTCCAAGAAAGGTCAAGGTGGTACCTGAAGCAGCGGTTTAAGTGAGTCCTGCCTGCTCTGTTTGGTTTTGTGCCCAGAGAATTGGTGGAGGGAGGGTGGGCAGACAGAGAAGAGCCCTTGGAAAAAGAGTAGATAACTGGTGCCCAGTGCTATGAGACAGTCTTACTTGGCAGAAACCCAGCATGCTTCCTCTTGAGATTGAAAAGGGGATCCAGAAAAGAGAATTCAGTTCTGCTCCCTTCTCAGCAAGATCCACTCTCCTCTCTTTCCCTTTGAGATCTCACTCACCCTAAATCATTTTATTGGAAGCAGAATTCAGGGCTCAGTCCTACGTGGGGACAAAAGGAACAGCAGACTTCTATTCTCCCCTTGTTTTCTGCACCAGGGACCATGTTACTAATAGTCATTTTTAAACCCCTTTTATCTGGAACATCATAAATGTACAAAAAGTACATAAAGCATAAAAGTGTAATGTAGTGAACTACAAAATAAACACTTTTTTGCCCAAGTCAAGAAACTAAATATTAACAAGACTCCAGAAGCCCTCTGCATGCACCTTTTCAAACAAAATCCCTTCCATCCTTCCTAGTAGTACCAATATGCTGAATTCTATGGAATTCAATTTCTGAGTATTTTTAAATAGTTTTACTGCCTAATTGTATACACCTAAACATTATGACTTATTTTTACTTGTTTCTTGAAGTTTATGCAAATATAATTATAAAATATAATAATAACACATATAAATATAATAAAATATAAGATAATAAGATAAAATACAATAAAATAAATATAATAATAAATATAAAAATAAAAATAATAAAATAATAAAATATTTTATTATGTCTGGCTTCTTTAATTCAATAGTATGTCTTATGATTCACTCTGGTTGTATGTATCTGTAATTCATCATGTTCATTGCAGTATGGTGTTTCGTTATATGTCTATATTATAGTTTGCTCATTCTATCCTTAATGGGCATTTAGATATTCTTTTGGTTAATTTTGTGAAGAGAAGTACGTAAGTCTGCATATTCACCACCAACTATGCAAGAACTTTGTTATACACTCCTGAATCAAGACCTTGAGGCTTAAATATCAGAGCTCTGTATGAGCGGTGTGTGTGTGTGTGTGTGTGTGTGTGTGTGTGTGTGTGTGTGTGTGTGTTTGGGTGTGTGTGTGTCTGTGTGTGTCTGTGTATGTCTGTGTGTGTCTGTGTGTGTCTGTGTGTCTGTGCACTACACTAAAGAGCTACATGTGTGAGCTACATGTGTGAGATAGGGTACCACATGTTTGAAAGAGCACATACTCCAAGGAGTCCTGTCAGGGTTATGCCCTACATTATACTCCTAAAACAGGTATTCCTGGCCTACACACATAGATAAAGACTGAAACACAGGTTACATCTACTTTTAAAGATACAAACTTCAGAGAGGCATGGATTGTACTTCAGAACCATTGCTAACTTTTAACACATTTTATATTAAACATTGTTATTTTAAGCTTCACTTCTGTTTCCAAAATCTGTTTTAGCAAATTTCTCTCATGAGTTACCTTTTAATGCAAGGGTTGATATAGGAGTGTCTAATGGCAAGTTGGACGTATATAGACTTTTTGGAGCTTTTGATACAATCTCTCTTCTAAGACTTTATTAAAGAAACCTAGAGTCTTAGGCAGTGTCTCTTGTGAAAAAAAATGCAAACGATAGGGAGTTAGGCTTTGTAAAGAGTCAGAACGGAAGGATTAATGCTGTCATTAGGTCATTAGAAGCTAATAGAAAGGAATGGCCTGTTTGTCCCTTTGCCTAGACCTAAGGACTACAATTATCAGCAAGTTCTTCCATTCAAATTACTCCCAACAACTACCAATGTTTATGCTTTGGGGCCTCATATTAGTTATAGGACTTTCTGTTGCAAGTGTGAAACTTACCTCAAAATATGAGGCAAACAATGAAATTTAATTGTACATATTACAAGAAAATTTAGGGGTGTCACCAACTGATCCAGAAGTGGCCTCAGACTGATTTTGAACCTCAAATGGGGTTCTGATTTCACTTTTATTTCCATCTCCATGTCTGTATCTACCCCCTTGTTTCTGTCTTTCTGCTTCTCTATCAGATTTTCTCCTGTTACACACAGATTTTTCTCCACATGACAGAAAGGTAATTGAAAGACATCATAAACTATACCCCCATGTCCAACAGAGAAGTCCCAAGGAAGCTTCTGACTGGCCCAGCGTGGGTCATATTTCCCACCCCAGAAGTTAGAGTACAAGACACAAGAATATTAGCCCCTCCACACAAAAGAGGGAAGGAGTCACCAAAAACAAACAAACAAACAAACAAACAGAAGAATGTGCAGTGACAAAAGAGAGGTCTGGCTTTTGCCCTCAGCTTCTAGGAGGTAATCTCTAAAGTCTTGGAATGTCATGTCTGATAAGAGTGTCTATGTTTACCTGGGAACCCTGGGCCAGCAAGACAGTAACAATGTATTTTAGGGTGGGGCATCTGAGCCACGTCAACAATGTGAAGTGGAATAATACATGCTTTGGTCGCACAGCTTGGCCTCCTGAGGGGCTGCAAACAGGTTAGCACGTGGACAGTCAACCATTCCCACATGATAGTGCTCTAATAAAGACACTAGACATCAAAGCTCAAATTAGCTCCAGGTTGGCAATATTCCATGCATATTGTCACACCTTGATGACACCGTAAAGTTTAACTGCTTTGACTGTATAGAGAGAGGGTGAGTGGAAGCTCTGTGCTTGGTAATTATCCTGGACTCTGCTTTTGGGTGATTTATGCAACTCTTCCCTTGGGTGATTTTGATCTATACCTATTCTCAGTAATAAAGATAAATAGAACAGCCTCCAGTGAGTTCTGTGAGTCCTTCTAGTGAATTATTTAAATAGAGTGTGGTTTGGGGAATCCCTCAAACTTGCAACTGGTGACGGAAGTAAGGGTGGCCTTGTGGACTTTGTTTACTCTAACTTCACAGCTGGAAAAACTCTCTTAGTAAGAGATATGGCAAAAATTTTCTGGGTAGCCAAACATTATAATTAACATAAACATACACCAACAAAGTTTTATAGATTTCCCTCTAAGTTCTTGACTTCAGAAATACTTTTTTAAATTAAACTTACGGGGGTGACATCGATTAGTAAAATTATATGTTTCAAGTGTACAATTCTATAATACATCATCTGTGCATTGCATGTGTGTTCACCACCCAAAGTCAAATTTCCTTCCATCACCATATATTTGACCCCCTTTACCCTTATCTATCTCCCTCTCTCCCCACTTTCCTCTGGTAATCATTCTTAATTCATATCATTCATGGGAGATGGGAGTACTCATATTTCTAGACACACAAGTCCTGCAAAGCGTTCGGGAGAGAGCTGCACCTTTCTGAGCAGGGACTTTAGTCTTAGATAAAATTGGGGGTAGATAAAATACTAAAGTGGCTAGTTGCTAGTTAAAATACCTTGGGATAAAGGTAGATAAGATACTGATCAGGTACTTACTAATGAAGATCGAGGAAGGAAGAGGAATTGAAGACACATTCATATTTTCTAATTTATCGTTTACTTCTGACTTTACTTCATGCAACTATGTCATTGTTCAAGAAAAATTCAAAAACCATCATTCTACTGAAATATTGTAATAAAAGCATGTAAATGCTTCTATTTGTGGGAACTCATGTAGGAAAGTGGAATCTGGAACCTAATAAATCTCCTCTTTAATAAATCAGATGATAAAGAATTAGTACTTAAAGAGAAACAACCTTTATCACTATTAGGTATAAGACACTGAATGCAAGTCACAAGTAGTAGAAAGGACCCTTATATTCAGAACAGCATGAGACAAAACTGCTTCACAGACACAGGAAAGGATGATCATAGTTTAGAACAATAGAAGAAAAAAAGTCTACAGAACCAATGACTATTCTCTTCAATTTTCTTATTAAGGGTTATCATTTAGTGAAGAAATACTAAAATTTAATAACAGCTCTCTGACATAAAGTATTCGCATTAGCTTAAATTATCTATGCAGTAAAATATATGCAGTTCTCTTCACATAGTCCTTTTGTACTGTTGTAGTTAAACGATTTTCCCAGCTTGTTATACAAATACATTGTATTTATCCAGCTTCAAGATGCAAAGAGATTTTACATTTGAACATAATTGTAATCTGCTTCATGATTTAAAATTTATTTTTCTAAAAATTTGTAATCAATCCAATGCTTTCCATTATAATCAATGGCAAGGAAATACTTATAGTAAATTATTGGAGCCCAGTAAATTGCTATAGACAAGAGTCAGGTATCCAAAAAGCAGGAAACCACACAAGTGTACACCTGATACAAAGCTGTCTTAAAGCATGATAATATCTGAGAGTACCACACATTACAGAAAAATATACAAAGTGGACAACATAATTTTTAAACATCTTTGTTGCCAATACTTGAATCATAAAATTAAAACCTCATAAGTTCAACAATTATGACCTTTCTTGTTCCGTTCCATGTGCTCTCCTTGGTGGTCTCACTGACTCCCATAGCTTTGCCTCCCACTCAGTAGTAATGATTGCTAATTCATGACTCTCAAGCCCAGAAATCTCTCCTGAGATTCAGAGCCATACATCCAGTTCTCAACCAGATATTTTATTTATTTACTTCCACTCTGCAATGCTCAACCAATTAACCAAAAACTTTTAAGTCTCTATCTTTTATTGCCTCTGCCTTAGTTATGGTCCTACTATGGTTTGAATGTTTGTGTCTCCCCAAATTTATTATGTTGAATCCTAATGCCCAGTGTGATGGTATTTAGAGGTGAGACCTTTGGGAGGTGATTAGGTCACAATGATGGCACCCCCATGAATGGAATTAGTGCCCTTATAAAAGAAATTCCAGAGAGCTCCCTCACCCCTTCTACATGCAAGGACACTGCAGAAAAATGCAGCCTATAAACCAGGAAGTGGGCCTCCGCCAGATACTGACTATTCTGATGCATTGCTCTTGGACTTCTCAGTTCCCAGAATTGTGAAAAATGTATGTGTGTTGTTTATATGTCATCCCGTTCATAGCGTTTTTGTTGTAACAGCCCAAACAGACTAAGACAGGACCTAATCATCCCTCTTATGGACATTGGAAGTCATGTCCTGACTATTCACCCCAATCCTTTACTTATTCTAAATCCATGGATTTTACTGCCTCAGAAATTGTCACTACCATATTGTGCATGTGTCAGACCCACCTATATATTAATTCATTAAATCTGTGCAAATATACATGTATGTTATTATTCCTAATTCCCAGATGAATAAACTGGAAGGTTTATGTGGCCTGCATAAAGATGAAAGGTAATGTGACCTGCATCACTAATAAGTGAAAAATTCAGGACTGGAAACAAAATCTTTTTCGTCCCAAACCAGAGTTTATTCTATTATGTAGCACACAGCCTTCTGGCTGCCACTGTCAAACAAACTGACACAGAAAGAGAACGGCAAGGATGGAACAGATTTTCCCTGTGGTAGAAGGGCAAGGATTTTAAAAATGGAAATTTAAGAAGTGCTACATGTACATGTAAGAACACAGATACTTGAGAGTATAATTAGTGAGTTTTATGAAATAGGGTGTCAAGAAAGATACACTGGTGGCATATTTCATTTGCACAAGTCATATTATATGGGAGAACGGACTGGCAGTGGGCATACCTAACTATACCAATGGAATGCTTTTTAAATCAGGTACAGGTATAGTTGGGCATGCCTTTAATACATAAAGGAGATGAAGATATGCTCATAGTTTAAATATTTAATATTTAATATTCTTCCATTTCTGAGAGAGCCAGCAGGTAGCCTGTCAGAGTACATCAATAGTGTGACAGCTGTGAGCCAGACAAGAGACTAGCAGGGGTAAGTGTGATATGAGAGACTATAACTCTCAGATAAAGAGCAGCCTTTTCAGAGATTTTTAAAAAGTATAGTGTTGCAGATAAGTAAAACCATCTAAATAGAGAGTCTGATGAGCATAAAAGATTTGACATATTTCCAACAAACATTATATCAGAGAATTAAACACAGCAAATAAGAATAAATAAATGAATGAATGAATGAATGAATAAATAAATAAATAAATAAATAAATAAATGATATGATTGTTAGGTTGTTTGTGACTTTGTCTTTGATTCAGGGTATATGACTAAATTATTTACTAATGTTGTTAATCTATTATCAAACTATTAATATCCTATTATCAGAACATCAGTAACAAAACTATTTAGAAAGAAATACAAGTCAGAATCCTGACAGAGATAAAACAGCAGCCAGTTAACAAATTTGAAGAACTGATTATACTTCAACTTGCCTAAGAGCAGGGTCATGCAGTGATGAATAACTCTTAGGTGTTGCTTCCAACACCCTCGAATTCTTGCTGCTCAGAGGAATTATTTCTTTAGAACCCATTATTCTCTGTAATAAGAAAACTGAAAAAAAAATTTTAAATAGACAATCCAGTTTATTTTTAATGTTTGGTCTAGAAATCCATTACATGATTTTCATTATAATAAGTTTATACTTCTAATTAATTTTTAGACCCATATTACTCGATTTTAAATAAAAGAGATAACAATGATGCACAAAATGTTATCTGTTTTCTATTTCTCTAACTTAGAAAAGTTCAGCTGAATATATTCTGTCGGAAAATGCAGTCATTTTCATGTTTTAATATCCTCTACATCTCATCACCAGAGCTGAGAAACTATAATTTCCTCATTATCCATGGCTTTGTTCGTCCTCTCAGCCAAAGGGCCCTCATTGTACTCCTGCCCCCAGAAGGCCTGATCCCACATTCCTCCCCATGCTGGTCTGCTTAGGCAGCTTCTCCCTGTTCCTAAGTACTTATCACTTGCTGTGTTCTCCATCTTTGCATTCTGAGTTCCTCTGCAGAAATCACACAGATCAGATATTTCCACAGACTGGTACTTCTAGAGGAATCAGGTTTCTAGAGAAACCTAATTTCTAAACTGAGTGGTTTGAATGTGCTTACCCTGGTGTTACATAAGTGAATGCTGAGACCTGAGTAAATGTGAATTATGTCTCCTGGGGGAGATGGACAGACAAAGCAGTCTTTGGCAGGAAGAGAAGAAGCTTTGCCATCTTGGACATACTATTTTTGATAAGAAAAGCCTCAGAAGACATTATTGGGGCTCTGTGTCAAAAAATAGGTAGGAAGAGTGTTAATGGTTACAACTGATTATGCTACATGGCAGTTACCTTCTGGAGTATAAATGGAGGAATTAGACCACTTCTGCTAACTACTAACACAACTCTACAGATGTGTTAGTAACACATCTACACATCTCTGCATGTGTTCCCACTCAAACTCTAATGGCTCCTTTTATGTGAACTTGCTCTGCGTAAATACTGGAAGGTCCAGCTTTGAAATGTAAGTGAGAACTGCGATGGCAGCCTAATGGTCAGAATGATATCCACTGGTGGACAAAATGATCAGAAAACTGATACTAAAGAGAGAAGACAGGAGAGAGTGGCCAGAGGGCCAGAGTGTGTCAGGACTGACTCAAGTGAAGGAGCAGCAAAATCACAGGGCTCTGGAACCCAGGACAACAGTCAGTCAGTAGCTTTGCACCTGATCCCACACACATGAATCCTGTTTTGGGAGATGGCAATGAATCAATTCTTCTGCAATTGCTATACCATGTGGTTTGTGGACTGCCTCAAAATATTTTTGGATAATTCAGAAGAGAGAGAAACATATAAAAAAGGGGGAATGAAAGAAGGAAAGAAGAAAAGAAGGGTAGAAGAAATGAATGTAGGAAAAAAACACTGAGCGACATATAGGTGAAAGTGGGAAGGAAAAAATGTATTAAGGGTTTATTATCATATTTACATAAATATACTACATTTTACATATATTTACTCTAGAAGTAGGTACTATTATTAGTACCATTTTATATACAAAGACATTGAGACTTAGGAGGTTAAGCAAACTGTATGTTCACATGCCTGGTAATTAGTGGAACAGAGATTCAATGCACAGAAATTAATTCTGATAGAAACAAACTATAATATTATAAAATGAAAATTATGTTCTCTAATAGAGGTTCTAAATGCACAGAGGAGGAAGCAGGGTTAATAGCATAATCTCAGTCTACTCGTTGGGACTCTCCCAGGTAGTTTTGGTTTATATGACGCATTTGGTTGTCTTTGTTCAAATTTATTTGCTAATCAATTTTGTTACTTAACTCTCACTACATGTTAAGTTCTATTAGGGACTGAAAATATTTAACGAGATATCCTCTATTGTGTATAAGGTGATACATTTGGTTTTAGATAGATTTTCTATAATATACTTCTGCATTTGTTAGATACTTCCTGATAAACACACCTACTAACTGATTTGCACTTGTCATACTCAACAGTTATCCATTCTATATCTTTATGTCTAAATTATGCAACTGAAATAGATGACATCATAAGCAGAGCTTTCTTGTTTGTATTTTTATTTAATTAATTTAAATAGATATTAAATGTCTGTACATGGAAACAAAATACAAAAGGGACAAAAATGTTTACCATGAGACAGATCAGTGTCTCTCCTACTACTGTTACGACCATTCAATCAACTTTTTTAGAGGCAATTGATATTTCCAATTTTTAGTATACCCTGCTAAAGATATTCAATGTATAGGCCAGCATGTGGAGATATAAATATAGAAACACACAGTGATGACTTCCTATTCTAAATCTTTTTTAGCCTATCTATAGGAAATAGGATAAATAGGTAGTTAATAGATAATAGATGATAGATAAAAACAAAATGACTTCATGTTACTATAGAGAGAGATGCTTCAACCATTTTGGTGCCAGTATAGTATTTCTTTTAATGGACATAGTATTACAATTAATTTCTTATTCATTGTTAATAGATATTTAGGTCATTCCTGTCCTATGCTATTACAGACCATGTTGTAATGCATGTCACTGTTTCAGTGTCACTTAGGATATATATTTAAGAGCCAAGACAGTTATTTCCTGTATCATTTTTATTTTACATCCTTTAACCATATTTCCATTGGGTTATTGGTTGGAGCTGCCATGAGTAGGTATGTAAGATTGATTTCTATACAACTAGCTCCCCTGAAATGACACAGTGCATAATCTTTGCAGCCTGCATGGAACCTCATTGTTGGTCATTCTCTATTCATTTGCAAGTATTCTTTATAAATTATAAAAACTCAAATTTCATACCTGGAATATATGGGAAACATCTCAGGTGATCAATTGTCTTTTGACTTCATTTATTTTGTTGTTGTTGAGTTTACTTCTTAAGTTTTTAGGAAATCTAGTTTATCACCCTTTGATTTTAGTGGCTCCAGGATTTCATCTCATATTTAAGAAAGCTATTCCACTCCAATAGCACAAATATAAATCTTTTATATTTTCTTCTATAACTTTTACAATTTCATTTTTTATATTCTAGTATTTTACCTAACTGGAATTCCTTTAGATATAAGTGGCATTTTTCTACAAAGTTACTCAGTTGTCCGGAAACCATTTACAAAAAACATGTTTTCTCCACTTTTAGATGCAATTCATCTCTAAAAATATAATAAATTTCCACACATTGTATCTATTTCTAGAACTTCTTTTTCTATTCCATTGGTCTGTCTACTCACAAATGAATACTGTCCTATCTTAATTATAGTAGTTTAAAACTTGTTCCCCTGTGGCTTTTTTTTAAGCTTTTTTTGATATATTTTTTCTTAATTTTTCTGAGTTTTAGGATACCTTTGGTTAAGTCTGAAAATAAGACTTGTTGACACTTTTGAGGGATAATATTTTACTTATATATTAATTTAGGAGGAAAAAGACATCTTTATGAGACAGTATTCATATGCAGAAAGAAGGTATGTCTTCTCATACATTTGAATTATTTTTTGCAACTATCAGTAATGTTTATATATTTTTTCTTCACGAACATTTTGTGTTAAATTTATTCCTATAATTTTGTTATTTTTGTTGTTGCTATTATAAATAGGATCTTTTTAACCATCATTATTTTTCTTACTGGTTTTGTTTATCTACAGGAAGGCAACAGATTTTAGTATATTAATTTTGTCTTATGACACCTTATTGAATTTTTATTTATAGTTTTTTGGTTAATTATCTTGAATTTTCAAGTATACAATTATAACATATGCAGATAAGTACATTCTTAAGATTTTTATTTGTATATATTCTGCTTCTTTTTCTTGTCTACTTGCATTCCTATCTATTACCAGAGAAGGAAAAAAAACTAATAATCTGGGAGTTAATAGGTATCTTTGCTTTATTCTTAATGTAAGCAGAAATTTTTCTAGTATTCACCAGTAATCATGATGCTGGTTCTTGGTGTGAGATAAAAATATTTCCATTTTAAAAATTGATTTTTGTCAATAGATTTTTCTTAAATGTCTTTACATCATTTAAGATGACATGAATTTTAAAATATATTAATAGTTAATAAATAGATTTTCCAATATTGACTCATCCTAATATATCTGGAATAAAGTTCCATTTGGTCAAAGAGTATTATTATTTTGATATCTGCAGAATATCTCCCTACTTAATATTTCCTAGTAGAATGTCACTTGATTTTTAATACTCTAACCTTATAAATCATATATTTCTCAGTGTAATGTTTTTCATCTGATATTTTTATTAAAAAAACTATATTTACAGCTCCAAAACTCAGTGCATCATATTCAACAAAATAATGTGTAGAAAATCCTCAAGTTACATTTCACATAAAATTGGCACAACATGTCGAATGTCAACAAAGACGATATGCATGACAGCAATAAAAGAAACATTTCTTTTAAAAATAGCTTAATGTCAGTTCTCACTCTCCTCTTTTTTTTCTTCTTCCTATTTTGGCTTTCACTTCTCTTCCCTACCTAAACAACTCATTGCAAAAAGTATTAGGTGGGAAATAAGCTAGGTAGACATCTGCACAATGGCAAAAATAGAGAAAAGCAGTGGACAAGACTGAGGTGTCATAGCCAGAGGAGAGTAAAGATGACATCCTCATTAAAAGTAAAATGGGTGACCAGCATGGGATTTTAGAGCCTTTGTGTGTCGAACAGAGTGTACATGAAGGTTTGGCAAGTTCATTAGCATGGAGAGTTCAAACACAGGAAGAATAAGAAAGGCTTCCTCACAGCAAGATGGTCCCATGCAGAGTAGGGAGAAATAGAGAAGACAGCCACATTATGTAGGAGAAGCAGCAGCACCAATGAGATACTGGTTATATATGCATAAAAATGATAAAATAAATAAATATATTAAGAATAAGTAGAGTCTGGTTTCTCACTGTCAGAGAAGAGTTACAAATATTCTAAGGGAGAAAAATAAAGTGAATCCTGTGGTACTGGATTGGGTTTGGAGGGACTAGTGAAAGTTTAGGGTGTTCAATATAGATTGATAGACAGGTATGAAACCAAATACAGATGTAAATACGCATGCGTGTATACATATATTACCTAGCTCTGTTCACTGAGATAGCATAGGGGCAGTGACAACTCAAAAGTAATAAGCACACCTAGCCTTCATATCTTGGTTTCTAAATATCATTTTCCAGTAAAAAGAAACCAAGGATCCTTGGAGAAGTGGCTGACTATAAGGGTGGAGTAGGGATACTACAAAATAAACCAGGAGTATCTTGTTGTGATAGGAAGCAACAAGATGAGAACATGTTAAAGCCAGTTTGGAAAAGTTCTCAATGGTTAAACATATATATTTAGCATCAAAATAAACAATGATATTAAATTATAATCTATTACACAAAATAGGAACCCATGAATCCATACTGATATAAAGAATATGCTGAAAGTTCAATGAGGATCAAGATATTAATATAGTTCCAAAGTAGAACCTTTCCCTCAAATATTTATTAATTACAAAGGGAAAAAAATAATTTATAATAGAAAAGTCTTGCATAAACCAATCTTATCAAGTAATCAAAGATAGCATCATCAGTTGTGTGACAAATTGAAATCATGAGTCACCCAATAGGATAAATTTCACTTTTGTAATATTTTTGCCCAAAATATGCAGATTACATTCAAAATATGAATATAACCATGAATTAGCATCTAAAGAACATAAATTGAGGGAATTCACAAAATAATTTAGTAATGTCTGTGAACTTCAAAAGTGTTAATGTTATAAAACTCAACAAAAGACTGAGAGGAAGGAAACCTTTCAAGATGGAGGTGAACTAGAGAGATATAACAACTAAATACAACATGGTTTTAACTGAGAAACTTTATTATAAAGGACATTAACTGAAATAATCACTGAATTCTGAGTTGGGTCTCAGGATTCATATAGCAATGTCTTTGCTTATAAAAATAAACACTAAAGTATTTAAGGATAATAGGGCATCATATCAGCAAACAGTTCAGGCTGAAAAAAAAGGAATTCCTTTTAGTGTATTTGAAACTTTACATAAGACAAATTGCCTCAAAATAAAAAATGACATTAAATAAATGTTTAGGGTGGATCCATAGTGTAGTGGTTAGCACGTCTGCTTTACACGCAGAAGGTCCTGGGTTCACGCCCCAGGTGGAGCCACGGACCATACCCTGGGTGCATGCACCAGGCCCTGGGTGCACCAGGCCCCCTAGGTGCATGCTATTAGAATGTGGGAGGAGACACCCTGCCTTCAGAGATCCAGTTCTTAAGGGGAAATGGCAACATCCATTGGTCAGGGGTGAAAGTGGCGGGGAGAATTAAAGAGGGGGGAAAAAAACTTTAAAGCCTAAACATCTGACTTCTGAGAATATGAAGTATATATGTTTTTCCCTTTTCTACTTGTTAAGTACAATTATAAATCCTGGACATTATATAAAACAAAAGAAAGATTCTGAAAGATGAGGAGGCAGACATGGTGAGCACTAAAGATATATTTACCTGTAGAATTAAAATTACATGTTAGTTATAAGGGAAGATTATAGTAATGGTTTTGTACCCTGATGATGTAGGTAAAATACAACAATCAAAATGGGAAGATAAAGGAGAGAAAAAATGAAAGTAGAACAGACTTGTTGATTGTTTTATAGCTTCCATCTAGAATAAAAGAATATTACTTCAGATCAGAAGCTTGTAGAGAAAAATTGATGGAAGTGGTTACTAGTTATTCCAATATTGCTAATAGTGGGGAACCAACAGGAAATAACTAAGTTTTAAAAAAGGAACTTAGAATACCATATAAAGGTGTTAGTATAAAAGTAAATATTAAAACAAAAATGTAACCTTCCTGAACACCAAAAAGTATACTCAAGAAATATTAAAAAAACAAATCATGGAAAAATAGATCCTAACTTTTTTTAGTGGTTATATGGGAAAAGAAATAGAATACAGTAAAGGTGACATGCAAAGAAGCTTAAATTCTTTGAATATACCTTTTTTATGATTTGAGTTTGGAACTACATCAATATTTTCCCAAATCATATTAACAATATTAAAATTATGAATCAATACCTTCAATTAAATATAAAATAAATAAAGCCATGTATTCAGTAGAATAAACTATTCCAAGAGATTTTAAAATACAGTAATTCAACTTTACATACTAGTAAAATATGAAAAAAAGTGCAAATAGGGTCTTAAACTATTTTCACTAACTAATATTATTTGTAGTAGTATAGTAGTAGTCTGCTGCATCGGTGCATTAGGGAATAAAGTGAATGAGTAATTGTAGGCCATTTCATCTTTTCTGGCATCATCATTGAAAACTGTAATTCTTGCCATGGGATAAAGGTAATATGGGTAAAAGAAATAAGTCAAGTAAAAACCTAGTTATCCTCACTTTGAAACTCACAGAAATTATCAAAATAAACTCAAGATATACTTTATATTTTAAAAATACTCTAGCTCTGTTCACCTAAAAGACTTAGAAACTGTCAAAGCAGGACTGATCTATACTCCTACTGTCCACAATGTAGTCTCTATAGATAATTTCACATTTAAAGGGACCAGAACTTCTTAGAGATCGGCTAATTCATTTCTGTATGAGCCTGGAACATTCTGACATACTAGAGAAAACTATCAAAGACTGTTCAATTGGGGTCAGAATAATTCAGGAGCTGATTTGAAAAGATTCCCACTATCAAAAATGGAGAATTTGAACATCAATTAGAATAAAAATTGCAATGAATTGAATCATATCATATTTCAAACTAGTAACTCAAATAAATACTAAAAAAAAATTTTTTAAACCTAATTGGAAAAAAAACCTAATTGGTCATTGTGCTAAAAGTTCAATTCTTTATTTAAAAACTGGAGAATGAAAGGAAAGAATCGGGTATTCATGTTAACTTTCTACCTAATTATACCAAGGGCTAACCAAATTAAGATAAAAGGCAGTGTCTTTTTATAGAAATAATTTGGGTAAGAAATGAAAAGGGAATGACAAAAGTGAAAATAGTCATGCTGATAACATTGACACTAAAGCAGATCAAGCCCCTAGGTCAAATTACCAATTTACAGAAAATAAGAAATGTTAAATTCCACCAAGTGGAAGCCATCAGCAAAATCTAGAGTGTGGAAAATACTCCAGAGCTATCTGACCCAGTTTCTTCAATATGGAAATTGCAAAATTAAATAAATAAACAAACATAAATACATTATATACATCTGAGAGAAAGGAAGAGAGGAAAGCCTAGAAAGAAGGAAGCCTAGAGATAAAGAGATTTAAAAGATCACTCGGTCATAATGTTTGAATCTTATTTGTGTGAAAATATGTATATATTATTAAAACAAATGAGAACATTTTTAGAGAATTGAAAATTTGAACACTGATGAATGTTTGATGATATTAAGACAGTATTGAGATTTTATTTTTAGTTTAGATAATTTTATGGTTACTTTTCCAAAGTCTTTATGTTTTAGAGATATATACTAATATATTTACACGTTAAGAAACAGGATGTCTGAGATTCACTTCAAAATAATATTAAGGGAGTAAGTGGATAAGAATGAAGCTATACTGGCTATAATTGATAACTTCAATCTGGATGATGGTACATGGGGGTTCATTATTATTCTAGCTACTTTTGTACATGCTTGAAATTTTCCATGATACAAGTGTCAAAAATATGAGAAAAGGAAAGGAAAAAGTGATGACCAAAAAAAATCATAATTTATGATCACTACTTAAAAATAAACTTGCTTCGATTGGATATAAGAAAGCAAAAACATTTGATTTCATACAGTTATCAAATAAAATACCATATCCTCTGAACTTCATTACCAGAAATAATTATTTTATATAGGTTTTATCTTATAGGAGAGTATCACATCCCTCTGGCCACAGTGATAGATTCAAGAATGATCACAAACACAGACAGAACAATCAGATAAAGGCAACTGAAAGAGAGGTTTGGGCATATATCCCTGGACCTGCTGAAGACCACTGTGTAGAGACAAACTGCATTAAAGTTAGGGCAACCCAGAAGAAAGCAGATTCATGACAGAGTAAAAAACCAGGTCCTGCAGATGTCAGGTACCTCCCTCTGAAACCATCCAGCAATTGTTAAACAGTGGCCTCTGTACTTCAAAAATAATTCTTTACAAGAGAGTTTGGTAAAATTTCTCTTAGTGTTGTTGGAGAAATCATGAAGAAATACAAACTGGAAGATGGTAAAGTCACACGGATTCTTAACTACTTGAACAGTTACATATAAAACGTAGATAAATGATAGCTATGGACCTGAGGGGTGGATTTATTCTCCAACACCTTGCTCTGTCCTAACCAGCATTTTATCATAATCTTGGATTAAGATACAAATGGCATATTTATCAATTTTTACATGCACAAATCTAGACATCAACAAATTACATAACTTTAAATGAAGATTTAGAGATATCATAGTATTTTGAAAAACGAGTTAAAGTCAAAACTCTGTTTTATATGGATAAATGAATAGTTCTGCATAAAAACTAAAAAAGTCAATTTCATAAGCACAGAGAAAGAAAAAGAGTCTAACAGCAAATCATGGATAAACGCCTGGGATTTCAATTGGATACAAGTTCAATTGACCTGTCTATAATTGTGGTAAAACAACACACAACAACACACATGTGTGTGTGTGCGTGTGTGTGTGTGTGTGTGTGTGTATTTTAACAGGAGCACAATATCCAGATCAGTTGAAGTAACAGACCAACTGTGTTTTGCCTTTTGTTTTTACCAGAGTAAATAAAGATCTTGTGTTCGGTTCTTAATATATTTAAGGAAGAAATTTTTAAAAGTACAAGGCTTTATAAGCAGGAAAGAATGATTATCAAGAAAGCAAGTAATGGTTAATGATCTGAGATTGTTTAACCTAAGAAAAATTAGACTGCATGACTACTCTTATTTTAAGAAAGAGGTGAAGACATGGGAAAGGTATTAAATTTATTATATGTAAATCCAGAACTGGGACCTAAGGATGGAAATTACAGAGCTATATGCTTAGGCTTAAGAAGAGAAATAATTTTTTAACAATCAGAGCTGTCTGAAGACAGAAGCTTCTTTATGGAAGCTGTAAATGTACAAAACACTGCAAATGTTCCTGATAATCAACCCTGTAGGTGATTAGGTACCTCCCCATTAAAGGGAGGTGGGAAGTTCAGCTAAATGACCTTTACAGACCCTTTACAATTTGATATCATATTATTAAATTAAGTATACTAATTGTCAAATAAATCAGATTTATTATCAGGCATTTTCTAAACCTCTATAACAGGATGATGTTATTTTATATTTGCTATTACCCATTTCTTAAAAATTATTGAACAACCTGAAGAACAACAATAAAAACTCTCAGCTTCTTGTATGTATTTGCTCCCCCTTGACTCATATTTTCCCCCATTGAATCTTTCAATCCAACCAGCTCAGCAAATCCACCAACCATGCCACTGCCATGCACTCAATAACATTTAATGTGCTGGCCAAAGTCTCCATTAAACTTACATTTTGTGAGTCAGCAGCTCTCTAATTGATTAAAGTTGCTTCTTCCTTTCTCTGCTGATTGCTAAGCAACAGATATATGAATATATTCTGCTGAGCATAATCTAAAACCATATAATGTTTTCACAGCAAAAACCAAAATGAAGCTTACCTAGATTCAGGGTATCTTATATGCTGGGAACTTAAACTTGTTATTTATTACATAAAGTGTAATTAAAAGGAAACACTTCTCCTTGACCCATTTAATCTAAATATTTTTTAATAAATTACACTGCAGTATATTTTGCCAAACTCAGGTTTTAAAATGTAGCCATTTGCAAATATCTCTAGTTTCCATCACTCTAGATAGATGATTCATAAATCCATAAATAAACTTATTAACCAAATATGTATTGATTGGCTGTATGTGCAAATCCTGGGAATAAAAGACAAAGACAACACATTCACAATCCCTATCCTTATGGAGTTTACAATCTAGTACAGTACACAGATGTCAATTATACCAAAAGCAAACAAAAATTGTGAATTGTGATAGCTGCTACAAATAAGAGCTATTAATAAGGGGATCAGACCTTGTCAAGGTCAGGGATAGCTCCCCTGAAGAAGTGACAATTGAGTCTCTCTAAAGAATGTCTAAAAGTTCTCCTGGACAAAAAAGACAAGGAAAGCACTTTATGCTTACATTGTGAAAGCTTTCTGGTAGGATGAAATATCACAAGTATAAAAGACTAGAAGAGATCAATGTGGCTAGAATGGAGAGGGGCACAATAAAAAAAGAATGTAATGAGATGAACCTGAAAAAATAGGTAGGGGCAAATCACACATCCCCTTCAAAAAAAAGTAGGCAGTAAATACGATTAGGATTAGATTAGCATTTCAAATTGTCATAGACCATTTGGCAGAAAAAGAGAGATATAATGATGCCGAGTAGAAGCCAGTAAACTAGTTATGAGGCTCTTTTACTTGTCCATTTAAGAGAGGTGTGGCTTAGATTGGTTTGACCATGCAAGTAATAAAATTGATTTTATTTGGGAGATATTTAGAAGGTAAAAGTGGTAGGACTTGAATAGACCTAAATCTATCTTTTGCCTATAAATTATACTTAAATAAATTTAGTTGTCTAGTGATTCTTTATCTGGAGAATTCCCTGAGTTTGGGAGCTGCATCAGTCAAGGTTCTTTAAAGAAAGAGAACCAATAGGATACATATAGAGAGAGATTTATTTTAAGAAATTGGCTCACACAATTGTGGAGGCTAGCAAGTCTAAAATCTGTAGGGCAGGCCAGCAGGCTAGAAATTCAGGCAGGATTTCTATATTAGTTTTGTGGCAGAATTCCTTCTCAGGGAAACCTCAGATTTTTGCTCTTATGGATTTCAAGTGGTTGGATGAGGCCCACCCACATCATCAGGGGCTCTTAAAGTCGACTAATCGTAAATGTTAATCACATCCACCTTCACAAAAACATCTAGACTAGTGTTTGACCAAACAACTGGGGACCAGAACCTAGCCAAGTTGACACATAAAATTAATCTTTGTATAAGCCATGTATAAATTTACTTCACATATAAATTTACTTCTTTACCTAAGAAAATTCCCCCAAGTTTGGCATTTTAAAATCTAGTGAACAAAATCTAAATGAATTTTTTATGAATGTATTAGCTTTGGTATATAAACTTTAATAAAACATTGGTTTATTTTAGCTCTAGGTTTTACAAGATTTAAAAACATATATTTTGTTTACAACTTTCCTCGTAGGTCCTCTGTTGAACTTATTTCCTTCCTCAAGGAGTTGTAAACATCCTGGATTTTCTAGAATAAAACAGATATTAAGATAAAAAAAAAATGTACTATGTTAAGTTTGATGCATGTCTTGGTCTGAGATAAGTATAACATGACCAAGAAACCAGCTATATGACACTACTGATCTACCCAACTTCTTCCCACATCTGTTAGGAATTTTAGTATTAGAAAATCCTCAATGTATTAGCACATCTAGAGGTTTTATTTAAAACTCCTAAGAAATTTGTCAAAAGTTCTCATACCAAATCCTTGGAGTCAAAGGCATGACCAGATTTTTCTTATGTTTTGGTATGTTGACTTCCTCATTTCTTCTCTGTAAATCTGCCAGGCATAAGCAATGCCACCATTAGAATAACTTCTCTGTATGTGCATTTGGTGTAAATCTTTGGGAAAAATCATAAGCCGAAATAAAGCATATTGTCTGGTTTCTCCTTGTTCAAGTACCCATTTACACATCATGGCCCCTAACACATTAATTACTTCCCCTTCTCTATCAATGCATATGCAGACACACATACTATAAAATTAATATATCTTTTCCCTTGATATTTCTGTAGAAAAGGCTGTATGTGAATCTGTAGGATGAATGTGGTGAATCTTCTAAAGACATCAACTTTATAATTTGGAGGGAAAATGTGAAATAACTAGTAAGAATTTTAAAACATATTTTGTCTCATCCTGGACTCTTACTACCTTATCGATTACTTGCTCGCGCTATCTCGTGCGCTCTCTCGCGCGCTCTCTCTCTCTCTCTCTCTCTCTCTCTCTCTCTCTCTCTCTCACACACACACACACACACACACACACACACACATTAATTTTTCTACCTCTTTATCTTGCTGGCCATCCACTAAGATATTTCTTCAATGTAAACTAGTTCACTGATTCATTTTCAGCTAAATCCATCCCACTGTTTATCTTAGCTATTGTGTTCTTGATTTCTACTCCTATTTTTTTTCAGACCTCACATATCTGCTTGATTCTTTGTAGGAATGTTTCTGCTTCATATCTTCCTATAGCTCATTGAGCATATTATTTTGCTTATTGTAAATTTGTGATTCATCAGTTCCAGTAATTCTGCACCATATTGTATAGTTTGTCTTTCTTTTTTGCAGTTTGGCCTCTCAAATGTCTAGTTATTTTGATCAGTGGGCTCATGTTCCCCTGAGTATATCAGCTACCAAATCAGGTAATGTGTAAGGGAGAAACACAATACCCTGTCCCTAGTCTGTGTTCTTCTTGGTGAGCTGCAAAAGAAGTGAAGGGATGAGCCCTGGGAAAGATTCCGTCATAGGCGGCATTTACAGCTTCCATTTGTTGCCACTGTTACCAATTTAAAATCCATTTTTTACCTTATAGAAAAAGTGCTGTGAGGGACAGCCTCTTTAATAATTATACAGTTAGAAAGAGAATAGAAGTTAGAAAGAGAATGAAATTGAGGAGTGACTGCCTGGGAGCAGTCAGCCATGCCGTTGGTCATCGCCTACTTATCTCAGTGGACCTTTTTATTACTTGATAATTCCTTCCAACACTAGGTGGCCTAAACTGTTGCTGAGATGACGGAGTCAGCAATGATTGCCTAATTCAATGTGCAGGAAAAGCAAAAGCAGAATTTAAAAACCACCCCTATCCATCTTCCACCGGTGTGCCTGGCTGACCTCTAATCCAAGCTACCGAATGAAACTCCCATCCCTTCTCCATACGTGTCAGTTCAAGGTTTCTTATTGTTTTTATGTTTATTCCTCAGATTTGAGCTGCCTTCTAACATCAATATAATTTACTTTAGAGAAGGAGATAAAAGTTCATGCTACATAATTTTTTTCAGGAACCAGAACCCAAAACAGAATTTATCTCCTAAAATATTATTATAGAGTAGAATGCAAGGTTCACGTGAACATTGCAGATAAAATACAAAAGTTAAAACACATTTTGTTCTTGCAGCAGATTTCTTCAAATTATGCCCTGGTTGAATCTCCTTCAACTCCCATGGTGTACTAGTTCAATCTACTGTGCCATTATAAGTGCTCTTTGGGAAAGTCTCAGAAGCACTACCTTCAGTGATCAGTGGAATAAACCTTTGTTACAAATCCTACCAGTCTGCCCAACAAAGAATGAGATTCACTGGTCTGTAACTCTCTGGTCTCCAGGGAACCCTTTTCACTCATGATTGGGAGTTTTCTTGGCAATTACACAGCAGAGTGGCCTGTTTATGGCAGTTTGCATATTTATGCCAATGACTCCACAATTTCACCCTTGAGTTCCTTTAAAACTCTTTCAACAGGTCATTAGCAGCAGAGGGCCTAGGGAATCTGAGAGATGCTAGGACCAAAGAACAGGGAAGGAGAAAACAGAACCAAGCACCAGGACCTGGGCAAAGTTATAAGCCAGATATGCAATAGGTCTCAGGTGCACATACTTATATAGAGCAGAGTAAAAGAGGTTCCAAAGTCCAAAAGGCCAGTGGCTGTGTACATGAGGAGGAAATAGGAACAGAACACACAGCAGAGGGTAAAGCAGGATCTCAACTGGGATGTTGAAGCATATGAGCAGCTGCCATGATATTCCTCTCACTGGGGTGTGAACTGGTCTATACTGAGCCTGACCAGAGGAAGACACCTGCAAATAGCTGCCACACTGGACAGTGAGGGCAAGAGTAGGCAGAACAAAGGCATTTTCTTGACAGAAAACTGGGATGGATGATATCAGTCCAAGTTATTTGTCTTCATCTAGGTTTTAAATTACATATAGAACATACCTAATATTTACTGGCATTTGATCTAGTATCTCTGATCTATCTTTGTTAAGAGATAATTTGAAAGTGAAGATTCCTTTGTCTTTCTCAGAAAACTCCCAAGCAAAGAATTCCTTTATTCTCCTTGCTCTCTCCCTTTTGTTCCCAAGTGTGCCCTTCATACCACCATTGCCAAGTCTTTTTCTCTGGTTTTCTGCAGTTGAAGTGCTTAAAGAAATTATTATTGGCATTAGAAACTCTTACAGGTTTTCCTTTAATTACTTTTTTTTTTAATTTACCAAAATGTTTACTATGCCCTTGGCCTGCTACAATTCTTAGCTACCCTAGTCTCTTAACTGATCTTCCCTTTCTGTAACGATAATTTTCTTCATTGCAGGGCGCCTTTTTGTAAACTTGGCTTACTATGATTTATTTGCTTCCAATTTTTTTCTTTCATGGTATTCTTAACATCTTATTTTGTCAATTTTCAAACTCTAAATTTCAATTTTATGATAAATGGTTTTTTTTGCTTGTTTATTTTCCTTTTCCCGTATGATTATTGCATTAAATTTTGGTGCTTCTTGGTGTTTCTTCTTATTTATTTTTACAGATGAATAAGGCACATATTTATGTTTCCTACAAAGAATCAAGCCTGTACATATATATATTTTTTGTGAATTTTAAGATGGCTCAAGCAAAGAAGTGGACAGACCTCATCCATATACCTCCCTTCAACTTTGGATTTCATCCTGGCTTGGTCTCTATTTGATGGATACTTGAAATCTTCCAACATTGTTATTCTTTTTAATTTGATTACTCAATCTAAGTTAACATTTTCAGCTGCTATCTTAAATACGGCATATATAGTACATTGCTTTTACATTTTTGTCACTGTTGTGTGAGGTTTGTTGGTCAAGTCTTGCACACAACATTGCCTTCTTCTCTTATCTTATTAATCATCCTACTGTTGCCAGATTTTTTTAGCCTGGAAGCCCCATGTTCATCCAAGGGTAATTAATTGAGCAGTCACTATGTGTCAGCACTATGCCAAGTCCAGGGAGACCTGGCAGTCACCAAGAAAGAGATAATTCAACTCTCTTAAAGCTGAGAAGTCTTCAAAAGGCTTTCTATCACTGCCAAGCAAACATTTATAATTTTCATAGATGCATTTTTAGATCACAAAGTAGTCTTATTATTATAAAATTATCTTTGTCACTTAATGTCTTGAGTTGATTACTTTATCATCTTCACTTCTAATATGACATTTATCTAATTAATCTGAGGAGATGAAGTAGGAGGTGAACAGGCTTGGTTAATTATTATAAGAAATTCTTTTGTGCTATGCAGTAATTTTCACTTGGGTTTTAGTTTAAAACAACAACAGCAACAACAGCAACAACAACAACAACAACAACAACAACAACAACTTTCTTGTGACTTTTGGTTCAAAATCTTGATAACAACCCCTGAAGCAGCCTCTCCCTTAGAAATATCTGCGAATACCATAAAACATGGAAGTTCTAAGAAAATTAAAAAAAAAAAGACTAAGACTAAGTCTGACAAGTTTAAAAGTTATCTGAATCTAAGAAAAACCTCTGCTACCTTTACCCAGGCTTTATGTCTATTTCAACAGAGCTGCTACACCCACTAAAACAAAAGCACAATGAATGACACTTTGTTCTTCCTTCACTTTCATACTTCTGACTCAGAATACCTCGCCTGTGCAGGTCCTTTTTAACTGAGTATAATTCTTCTTATCCCACCCTATAATGTGAACTTCCTACTTTTATTTCATGATACTCTGAGAAGACAAATATGTCAAAGTCTAAATAACCTCAGAAAGAGCTAACATTTATAGATTATTCTTGCAAAACATGGTTCTGAGCAATTCACATATATTATTTCATTTTATCCTCACAACAATCTATGAGGTATATTATTCTATTTTACAGATGAAAAAAACTGAGGAAACTAGGTTCTGTCACTGTCACAAGATTATATACTAAGAAAGAGGCAAGGCCAAGATATAAATAAGCATTCTAGCTCTCAGTACTTTAGTGTAAATTAGGCAATCTAAAAATGATGTGTCCAGAAGTTCTGGACCTAAAAGGTTAAACTGACCCTGCCATTGAGCATCATTCCTGCTCATCTTGTTCATAAAAGACAATGTGCTGATGCTATTGTGTATGATGATGTATCAGAGTTAAATTTTCAATAATAGAGGGTGAATGCACATGAAGAAGTGCTTAGAATGTGGAGAGAAAACAACTAAGCTTTATTTTTTAAGTTATGTAAATGATTCTCTTTTTTCTTCCTTTTTCTAATTCAATTTGATATCATGTTCTGGGATCATTTTTCTTATGGGAATCATGGGTGTTTATTTCTACTGTAATTTTAACTTTAATTAACTCGGGGTAAGGTTATTTATCCTCTTTAAATCTCGGGCTTCTATTCATTTCTTTTCTTAAGTGCTCAACTAATCATAATTTGAATTATTATATTTATTAAGTATCATAGTCATTATTAGCAATTGTTTAGATGTCTTTGACCAAAATCTCTTTGAGAATACCAGCACTGACTTATTCTTCTTTATGTCTTCACTAACGTGAACTGTAATTGTTACACTGCACATACCTAATACATGATAAAGGAACATTAAACTTAATAACCAAACTACAAATTTGCTAAAAACTATGAGACACACAGAGTTAGCCCTAGGATTGATTGATTTAAAGATGATAACTCTGATGAAATGAACTTTTCCCTTCCACAAACTCTATACCCAAGAGGCCATTACATGATAGCACTTTGCCCATGAATAGAGACAGTGAATAAAAATTTGTCCCAAGCTGGCTAGACAGTCATAATATATATTAAGCCTAAACTGACTTAAAATGTTTAATATAGAAAAAAGTAAGTTTCTCAGTTTTCACATACAATATAGAAAATTCCAGGCTAATTTCTGCATGCTTCTGGAACTATATATTATACCAAAAGAAGCAAGAATATGGATACTCAGCACCACAAAGAAACAAAAATCTGTAGTATTCATAGTATCTGAGA